>JAQQZZ010075214.1:7759-20634 GCA_030265115.1 Mopalia vespertina
CCCTGGGGCTCGTTTCACAAAGCGATCTTAGCTTACGTAAAACGCTAATTACCATGACGACCAGTGTTGAAGACATATTGTTGCCATGGCAGTTACGTTCAACGTAAGCTAAGATCGCTTTGTGAAACGGATCCCTGACCCATGCAATCTCAGCGTTCGGGATAGTGGCGATTTAAAAGGACGTTAAACATATTTATTCATTGTGACGTTACTAGAAAGGCCAAGAAACTCGACCGCTTTGACGTCAGAGGTCCGCCTACAACGACCCCTTATTGACATTATGATACTCCCATTGTTACCACAGTAGTAAAGCTCCAACTTAACTCATCGTAAGACTTGCACCTTGACTGAAAAGTTTAAATGTTACTTTTCCGGGGTGAAACAATTCTTCATTGATATTTTATCTGACCGAGTGATGTGTTTGGGGATAATCAGTCACCTCTCCGGTAGCCCCATCGCGCTTTGTTGAAACAGTCAACAATATTCAACCAGAAATGTAATAAATCAAATATATTTTATTCATTAACATTAAAGGATACATTATATGACAATATATATGTGTATGAATTAAGTATGGATTAAGACACTTTATTATACCGATATAACAAAAATGGAGGATTCAATCTGAAACTGCTGCTCTCGTCCACATTGAACACTTAGCGTTCCGTGTTTTGAAGAAAAACAAGAAGAGAATGTGAATCTATGCAGTTGTGAATTGGTTAGATAATACTTAGAACAAATAAGACGACAAATCCACTATATTGTCAACGTATGTGTCATATATCAGATCGAGGCACTGCCCAGAAGCTTGTAATAATAAAGTACAACATGCATATATAGCCTACAGAGTGATCATTTCGAGTTAGTTTGGCCATGGAGCTCCATGGTTTGGCTAAGTAGAGCGGGTTGTCGTTTTACGAACGTGATGTTAGGTAGAGCAACTGCAATCAGCACACAATGTTAACTTAAATATACCATTGTTGTATATAAAACGGTTCGCATGCCTGCGAGGGCTTACGTGAAACGCTGAAATATCCAAATGCCACGCCTGTTTTCCAGTACTCTTCCTTATCATCGAATATACATACATCCTTTCTTAATATACTTTGAATAAATGAAGAGAGAAAAATGTGCTTGCCTCCACCGGGATTCGAACCCGGGACCTTCGGGTTAAAGGCGCCCGACACTTAAGATAAAAACAAAAGGATTTGTACAAATAGCCACCGATACTGAGCATATAGGGCGAAGTAAAATATTCCAGCTTTGTTGTTTATTTGTTATAGGATAATAAGACAAAACCCCCAAAATATACTACTTGCATTAAAAAAATGCAGTCGTCCCAGCTGGACTAAGCCAATGATAGAAGGTAATAATACGGTGGTTTATGTAGATAAACGATATGTGCCATTGGACGTGTCATGTTGACAAATGATCAGCAGAAATTAATGGTTAATATATTATGATTAACAGCGAATGCACCTAAAAACTTTTGGCGCCATTTAACACAATCGGCAGATAGGAGGAATTCAGCCACGACACGTAGCTTGGAATAATATGAGAGATATGACCCAGCACAAATGATTATAGATATCAGGATGGCAATTGTCAGAAGGGTATAAAAAAACCCAGAGGTATACAAAGTCAGGATTAACCGATCATATGACATGGCTTTACTCGACAGTTAAATCCCAAGTAGACAAAACAAAGAGAAGTTATATTTGTAGAATAACTATTTCCCCACACGTTAAGTCTACGGTGTGTATGTAACTGACTGTCGCCATGAGACACACACGATTCTCCACAGTCGTGGGTAAAGTACCTATACTAATTGGGATTATTGGACCGCACATATAATAACGGTTTATCATTATAAAACATAACCATGGACAATATCTTTAGCTTCCAATAATTAATAGCGTAACAATTTACAGTTGTAAATGCCACCCTCCGCCATTGGCGTTGTTGTTGTATGTTAACGGTTGGATGTACCACCTCGTCTTCCCACTGCAAAACCAAAACGTAAAATAAAGGTGAGTATACCTTTATTATTAACTCACATATCTTATTAAAGTCAGCGGAAATTCCTGAACATTAATTGGTACGTGTCCCACTAATTTGTTTAGAAACATTACACAACTTTGTTTAAAAATTGTGCACATGACGAGCCTTCGAGATGCGATTTTTTTTAGTCAAACGGCCACAAATTTTAGGCGAAATCTAGTGAACTGAATGGTTAGTTTTACATACGGACAATCGATCTGAAGAGAGGTGGCATAAAACACCCCCGGGGATATCGCGCATTTTGTTCAGTTTGCTTAATTTGTGGATATGGTCAGTCGTTTTCTTTATATACTGTAGATTTGATGAACATAAATTTAGATAAACAGCTGCTGTCAGCCAAATGTCACGCGTCTGTGACCCTACACATAAAAAGTCCGTTTTAAATCAGTACCCGTAATATGATCAACCTAGGTGTTTTAATGATTAAGCTGGGCAATGTCTAATTTATTAAAAAAATTCAAATATAAAATTCAAAAAGTATGTTACTTATTCATTCAATGGTGTGCAGAGTGTCCTGCACTGATGGACGAAAGTTAGGCTATAGGCCTACCTCGACGTTCAGCTGCGATACGTCTTAAAGTCGTTTGTATCTGTGCCATGCTATTGCCGTTAAAGGCTCCAAGACCTGAAAAAAAAAAAAGACAAACCTCAGAAAATTTCTTAAAACATTTTTATTCTTGTTCGTCAACGAAAATTTAAATCGATAATTCCTAAACCACATTGGATAAATGATACACCCAACCAGTGACGCCGATGAACAGTTCATTAGACAAGAATAAGACACGACAAACACTGCGCTGCAGACGTACGTGCCGTCATGGAAGACAAACAGTGAATTCTTAGTTCTGGGTTAGGGTTAATACTAACCCTAAACGAAACCTTTAACCGAGCCTAAACCCAAACCTAACCCTAAACGAAACCTTTAACCGAGCCTAAACCCAAACCTAACCCTAACCCTAAATATAACGCTAAAATTAACGTCATAGCTTAGATGACGGCTGTACCAAATGTACACCGAACAAGGTCACTAAAAACACTCAACAGCCTTACAAATGATATGAAGGGGACGCAATTCCAGATGAGAGAGCTATTAATGTTATAACTTCCGGTCCAACAGTAACTTAGAATAGACACAGACTTTAAATCTGCATGGTTAGCTGAGCTATATTTCAACGAGATCAAGATGATGATTTTGGATTGATGAGACAAGTAAGACTTCTCAGCTGATAATGTAGTGATACTGTCCACGGATGAAACACAACGGGCAGGTGATTGGAGGGAGCTTTCCGTTGCCCTGGTGATCTCAGTAATTGTTGTGTTGCCTCTTTGTTTGTTGGCAGTGGCGTTGAGGGAGGTTTCCTTTATCCAAAGATGCCGTAATATGAGTGATTTAACCTTAAATACGGTGATAAACCCAAATCAAACAAACAAACAAACAAAACTCACACTTAACGACTTTTAATGTTATTAAATAGATATATTTACACTCTGCAGAGTGCGTGCCATAAACACCACTAAAATTATTACCCAATCGAGTACCCCCTTTCCAATTGCATTAGGTTGCATTATTATATTTCCCAAGAATGCAATTTTGTAACATATAATCTAACTTATAGGTTTTTTAGAATGCAAACGCGGCGATTAAGAACACATGTTACAGATGTACACTGAAAATACTAATTTATTGAACGCGAATGCAGATTTTAGAACACTGGGATATAACATTGATGTTAAAATGAGACCATTCAGCCTTATCTTTGTCAACACGAAACTAAAGCACACCGGCGATAAAGCTTAACCAATAAACAACATCAGAAGTGTTAGAAAAACATGGGGTGTCCATCATTATGGTAAACCATCAAAATAAATGTGAACTTATTTACGGTACGGCATAATATTACCTTGATTTGAAAGCCTCTGCATTAGTTGCATAATTTGACTGTTTTGTGACTGCGAAAAATCCGGAGCAGCTGATACCGGTGTTGGAGCTACAGTTGTGGGCGCCATTGTTGTTGTTGAAAGAGCCAGTTGATCGACAAGCGCCTGAGCATATGTGTCGACCGCCTGGACTGCTGCTAACTGAGCCTCCAATGCTGGGATTTTCTCTAATTCAGCGGCAAGATTGGCTTTAGCTTGTATGATGGCTTCTGTTTTCTGAAGAATCAGAGTTTCAGCTGCATTTATTCCAAGAATTGCTGCATCATATTTGGCTTTATGCTGAGAGTAGGCTTCACAAATCGCTTGGTAACTTCTTTGAGAGTGGGTGAATGTGTGGTAAGACGGGGACATGTTATTCCAGTCAGCCTGCACAGATCGTTCGGCGGCGGAAGCAATTTCGTTGAGGCGCTTGGCTTCAGCTTCAGCTACTGCCGCTGCATACTCAGCAGCTTTTGCGATCTCCGTCAATTTGGAAGCGTCTACTGACCCTTTGACCTGAACAGGTGCCACCTTTTGAGCAGTAGCGAACGGCTGAGCAGACGCATACGGCTGAGCAGGAGCAAACGGCTGAGAGACATAGGATCCAGCTGTCTTAATACCATCTGCCAGCATTTAAAACGATAAATTAGTGAAGGCAAGTATAAACAATGATATAAATTAATTTTGGCTTTAGTATATAACTGATGGTTTTAAGGAGATTTTAAGTATAGAACCCGTGGTAATAAGGAGGTTTTAAGTATAAAACTGATCAAACTTAAACACAATTGTACCACTAGCATTGATGAAATTGGGTAGATTTTACGTAAATGGCATCGATAAGATTATTGGCTTGGAACTAAAGACATGTTTTTTTTATGGATTACACTTTTTTTGTTTTTAAATTGTGAGCATTGGGGCTCATATTTCTTAGCCCGTAGATGTCCGACACTATTTAATAATATATGTAATTATGATCTGTAGCTATAATCCGTATACCATGCAAATGGTCATTACCTTCTCTCGTAATGACTGTAAGTTACCGATAACAACTCGAGATTTACATCTATTCACAAACTTTTCGTTATTAATGCATTGGTTTTAATTAAAGACAAATGGATCAACATTCGGCTTATGGTGATTTCACGTAAATCTATGATGCATCGGTTTCGATATCGAGACGAATATCGTTACAGTTTATTTCCTACTCTGAAATATTTATTGTTGTTTTCAGAAATACAATCATTTTCCTTTAGAGGCGAGGATAAACATAATTTGGCCTGGCATTTATTTGTCTCTATGCGCTTGTTATCATATCTTAATTTGGTTGGTTGATTGATTGGTGTTTTACGCCGTGCTTAAGGCTGTTTCACTTATATGACGCTGTGTATTCCAACAATAATTGACTCTATAGCACAACCAAGATGTGAAGCGTTACCATAATGTTGGAAAGTTAATCTTCTTCCAATGCTAAATAAATACAGCATTGCTATTCCTCAAACACCCTTAGCCAGAGGGCATATCTGTAATTGGATTCCCTAGTCAAATGAATAAATAAATAGATAAATAATGGCGTGTAACAATGCGATAAGTGATAAACTCACGTGGAACACCGACAGTTAGCGATCCTTTGATGTTTGTCTTCCCCTGCACCCATTGGTTGGATTGTTGCTGGGCCGCATTAGCCTCCGCCCATGCTACAGCGGCTGCGCGGGATCTCTCCTGAGCTATCAGCAATGCTTCGGTAGCTTTTTGGCGTGCACCAGCGGCTTGTTGTTGGGAGGATACATGTGGTGATTTAGCGGCGTTCAGTTGTTGTTGTGCCCTGTCAAGCTCTAGTTTGCCGGCATCTTTCTGTGCCTGTAGATGCTCAACATGCTTTGCAATTTTTCCAGCGTTATTCAAGCGGGCATACTTCAAGGTCTTGGCCGATTCCAGCTCGTTGTAGCATTGCGCAAGCGCCTGTTCAGCGGCATTTCTGCTGCCATTTGCAGCTGTAAGCAAAGCTTCAACGGCTTCCGCTTCTTGTTGAAAGAAAGTTAACACTTGTAAGGCTGCCTCATATCGACGGGTTTCTGAAACAACAATTACATTATATCATTACACAGGTGTTCAAAGACGTGCAAATATTGAGTTTTTACTGAAAACAAATTCAATTGTTTAGTGTCATATAACATTTTTGTCTCTTTTGTAATGCCCAACTATTTATTTCTATCATACTTAAACATTAGAAATGGAGTCTGAATTGAGTTTTTTTAAAAGTGATGTGTTAAAATGATGTCTAAAATTGAGTTTGTTCTCCAACTTAACTAGCCATTTAAGGTTGTTTAACTGAACCCCTGCTACATAATACGTATATTGTCGTGATGTATATATTATCTGGTATTGTTTGCAGATAATAATTCGAAAATGATGTGGAAAATAGCATAATGTTATACTTTAAAACATAAAAAACATACTTATAAAATCACATTTTGGGCGTGGCCAACCCTATTCATGACGTCATGCAACTTACACTCTTGTGTGTTACAGGTTAATAAAATGTGTGAACCAATGTCAAAGGTTTCAACAGTCGACTCAATAGGTCTCGTGACGTAGGCCACCTAGTTTGACAAGAAAAATATTTGATTGGTCAATATTTGTGGAGCTCTTAAGTTTAGTGATTTAAGTAGCACGACATGGCCGCGTGGATGAATTTGACCGTAGTTTAAGCAACACCCAATGTTTAAGATCCAATTATAAAGTGGATATAGCTCGATTAGAAAATTAGAGAGCACAATTCACCACAACAAATGATGCCCGTTTTATCTATATGCATTTTATTGCAGAGAGTGGCATCGCTTTAAATAAATCTCTGTTTCCCGCGTAACTAAGGAAGAGTCGTCAAATGCCTTCAGAATGTGATTAACGTTTTCGTATAAAACTGTAACCGGAAGTAATTAAAAGATAATATAATTCTAAAGGTGATCAGATGTTCTTCATTACACCTGCAGAATTTGTATAGTAAATGATTTGTACCTGATTTCTACTCAGATATATGTCATTTTTCAGTGTAACACTTTCCAAAACAAGAAGTGTAAAATTATTGCGAATAACAGACTGTGAGAACTGAAAAGAAAAATCCGGAGGTTTTGTTCTCAAATTGATCAATCACAATGCTAAGGCGAGATAGAAGCAAATAATGAGTCTTACATAAACTATAGATGTCATATTTACTACACCGAGCCGTTCTTCTTATAAATTAAGTGGAAATTAAATCTAATAAATTTAAACAAAGAATATCACACAGATAGAATCTGCGATCAATTATCTGTGTTTGTTGGATTAGTTTTTAACACCGTAGTTAAAAGAAAGTGCGCAAAACTGCTTTGCTGTCTCCAGTATGTTTGTTCTGTGATATTTATTTAAGACGTTCAGTTGTATTTGAAGGGATCAGGTAAGATTTCTGAGTTTAGTTACCAATTCCACATCCTTCCGTCCGAATAATTCTGGATTCGGGAGTGAAATATTTTGATTATTTCAATGGACACACCCCCTCTGTCAAAACAAGTTTCACATTTTAAAGTTGTGTAAAATGACTAACTTCTTAGAATTTGGTTCGAGTCAGGAATTGTTCTGAGGAAGCGATACCTGGTGACATCAAGTAGTCATCTACCTAGATAAAATCGTGCTTTCGGTTTCTTGAAGACCTCGGAAGGCAAATTCAATTTATTTTTACTAAACTTATGTCCCTACATTTAACAGCAAAAAATTAGGCAAAGTATAGTATGACAACATTGATAAAAATATATGTCAGGTAACAAAAACAGCAAGCACGTATATAAGGTGCACCCTGCAAACCGGACCTAAACCCCATGGGTGCCTGGTTGCAGCGACCTTAGGATGTAATGGAATTCTAGGTCCGAAGTATCTCTGTCTATCTAACAATCCTCGGTACAGATACTGGGTTCCCTGTTTGCAGTTTTCTTAACATCACATGATATTAGCTATATTGAACTACTCATGGTTGGTGCTATGTCTTGAATTTACTGGTTATTCATATATTAATCCTAATAATGATTTAAACGTTTCTGTGGGAAACGCTATTATCAAAGTGTAGCTTTAATAAAACACCATGTGAAGCAGTGTGTCTCTGATTCTCTGTTCAGGTCAATTTGGGCTGATTGAGAATTTAAGATAATAAAACAAAGAGGTGATTTTTGTGTTACCGTCATCTGGACAATTCTGAGTCTTGGCTGGTGACGAGAAGAAACATACTACGCAGAACAGCGCCACCAACACACTGGTCCTTTTCATTTTCACCTGTGTATTTCAATAACAAATAAAACTTTAGTTAGTCTGAGTGGAATAATTGGATTTAAAACAGTGTCTACGATACCCAATTTAGGGACGGCATTGTCAATTTGATACAGTCATATTAATGTACAGGTTCAAGACCTTGAGTGGGTCTGAATTATATGACGATGTTACAAGGGTGACTCCTAGACTCCAGCTAGGGCAGGGGAGATTTTTTGACGAGGTTTCAACTTTAATAGTGTTCCATCGTATCCAAGGAACGAAGATTAGGAAGTGGACTATTCGTCGTCATATAGGCCTAGGTGAAACATAGTTGAGTACATCAGAAGTTCTACAGCTCCCGTGTCGTAGAGCCGATGACGTCTACATATGCACACAAGCGTAACACGAGCTGTAAGAGAGACACTGGTAGAGCTCCCATGTCGTTTCGCTAATGACGTTAACGCTCGTAATTCAGCGCCGTCAAGATGCTGTTGAAAACACGAAATCTATGAGAAACACTTTTACAGCCGTCGGATCTTTTCTCTGATTACGTTAACACTCGCAATTTACCGCCGTCAAGATGCTATGTGAAACCTGAGATTTAAAAGAAACACCTTATAGTCGTCGAATCTTTTCTCTGATGACGTTAACACTCGTAAATCAGCGCCGTCAAGATGCTGTTTGTAAAACGAGACCTAAGAGCAACGCTTTGACAGCTTTCGAGTCGTTTAGCCCGCCAGATTAACACATACATTGTCGCCGACAAAATGCTGATATAAAACAAGATTTCAGGGAGAAACTGATAGAGCTCCCGTGTAATTCGACGATGAAGTTAATACTTTCATCTCAACGCGGCATCATGCTGTTTGTCAAACAAGATTTAAGAGAATCATTGACAGAGCTCTCGTGCCGTTCTCTTAAGAAGATAAAAACTCCTATCTCAGCGCGGCCTATAGATGCTGTGTGTAAAACAAGATTAACGAGAAACAATTACAGAGATCTCGTGTCGTTTCTATTTAGAAGATATTACTCCTACCTCAGCTCAGCCTAGATGTTGTTTGTAAAACGAGATTTAAGAACAACACTTTTACAGCTCTCGAATAGTTTAGTCCTCGAAGTTAAGACATATATCAGAGCCGTCAAGATGCTGTTTGTAACAGGAGCATTAATAGAGCCCCCATGTCGTTTCTTTAGTGACATTAGAACATGTTCATCAGTAGCGTCAAGGGGCTGATTAACAGATATGTCGTTTCTCTATTGATTGTAACCCGAGATTTAAGAGAAACGCTGATATAGCTCCTGTGTCGTTTCTCTATTGAATGTTACACGAGTGTTAAGAGAGACGCTGATATAGCTCCTGTGTCGTTTCTCTAGTGATTGTAACCCGAGATTTAATAGAATCGCTGATATAGCTCCTGTTTCGTTTCTCTATTGAATGTAACACGAGTTTTAAGAGAGACGCTGATATAGCTCCTGTGTGATTTCTCTATTGATTGTAACACGAGATTTAAGAGAAACGCTGATATAGCTCCTGTATCGTTTCTCTAGTGCTTGTAACACGAGATTTAAGAGAGACGCTGATATAGCTCCTGTATCGTTTCTCTAGCGCTTGTAACACGAGATTTAAGAGAGACGCTGATATAGCTCCTGTATCGTTTCTCTAGTGATTGTAACACGAGATTTAAGCGAGAAGCTGATATAAATACCATGTTGTTTCTCTGATAACCTAAACACTCATAATTCAGCAATGTCAAGATACCGTTTGTATGAGAGAGATCTAAGAGAGACACGTGGACAGCTCTCAAATTGTTTACCATGCGAAGCTAGCATTTACATCAACGCCGTCAAGATGATTGTAACAAAAGATGGACGAGAAACACTGCATCGTTTCTCTGATGACGTATATACCCAAAATACTGAGTGTAAGATGAAAACTCGAGTAAAGCTCCCGTGTGGTTATGCCGAGGACGTTAACATTCATAATCCAGCGCCGTCAAGTACTGTTTGAAACGCGAGTCTATAGAGCGCCACGAGTACAGCTGCCGTGTTGTTATTCAGCGTCGTCAAGATGTTTTTGTAAGATTCAATGGAGAGACACTGGTAAAGCTCTCGTTCTCTCACTAAAGATTCGATAATATCACAACTTCAACTAGGGGTTTTCATCTCTTCCTCTCATACCTATATCGATTACAAAACCAGGCTTTGATATGTTAATTATAAAATGGGTAATTTATCGACTTTTAATAATGGCACGGCACGCTATCTAATTTAAGACAAACTCACATCGGAACGAAGTTAAAGAATCAAAGCAATTTCTTTGCAATGAGCCAGGGAAATAATCTCCGTTAAAAACCTGCGTTTGGTCAGGTTTACCTTTGGTTTTCGTTTACAGTACAGTTATCTATTGTTCAATACATGTAATAAAACAAAACTTTCTGATGTCATTAGTAGTTGATATTTTACTCGAGATTTATATTCTACTCTTTCCGAAGGTAAATATATTCAAATATGTTTGCGCAACAAATAAATATTCGATTATTCAAAACAAAAGGTATGAGAAATAGTTGTAAACTCTATAAACCTAAATAAGATGAATGAAATGATTAAAACATCAAAACAGTTACCTGATTTCTGTTTTTAAAACTAAGTCGTAAACAAACTGGTCCTCCTTGGTTGCGTTAATACACGTGATGAGTTGTCATGGATAAGTCCGTCTTTGCGAGCTGATGGGTCTGACTTACAGGAGGAAAATGATTCAACGCACTTTATATCATGGGAATTAAACAAAGCATGGAAGAGTGCGGTCAAATATAGAATTATTGCATTTATTTTCATAGTTTAAACTTATTCAGGCAAAAATCAAGGTAATGGTGAATATTAGACAGATGGTTATCTGCATGTTCAGGAAGAGGAGTTGTGGAGATCAGTGATGAGAATGACATTTGACATTCCGACAATATTTGAACCGGATACTCTGACAATAAAGTAAGGTTTTATCTAAGCCTGGAATGGAAAGTGCTCACAATAAATGGTTCAACATTAATTTATGTCTAATTAAGCATGTTAATTACCTGCTAATTAACGCAGATATTGGACTGATCAAGGGAACACAGCTCGAGCGGATCTGACGTGCTCTGGGAAATATATTTCACTGCCAGATTATTGTTTGTTGGATCTCATTCATGGTTACCTATTTTTCACGATCACAGGTACACTTAATCGATACATCGATGACTTGATTACAAAAAAATCTAATCGACATAGTCTAGTCTTCCTGAGAACGCAGCTTAGCCTACTGATTTTAGGAGTGCTACTTGATTGTACTCAATTGTTTATAATCATTGCATTACATACTGACTGACTGACTGACTGATCGACATACCGACTGACTGACTGACTGACTGACTGATCAACATACCGACTGACAGATTGATTGACTGACTGACTGACTGACTGACTGACTGACTGACTGACTGATCGACATACCGACTGACAGACGGATTGATCTGTTTCATTCTCACACGATGAAACACTGGATATGATGCTTCCGGTTTCACTTAATATGAATGTTATAGCTTTTAATAGTGGATAACATAAGAAGTTAATATAGGACTTCTGACAAGTCTACCAATATCAACTAGGTTCCCAAGGATAATAGTTTGTGTGTTTAGGATTAAACTATATTGTACAATGCTGAGGGTAGATTTAATAGTAGGTGCAGAGATATGTATCTCTGGTAGTATCATGTAGCATTATATAGTCATGAACAGTTTAAGTGAACATAACATGTGTAATTTGAAATTTTTGCTATTTTATGTTCAATTTAATACTGTCCAGTAGTCTGGCAGACTGAACTTACTGAGACACTTTATATGCCAAACCTTGTGTTAAATCGCCCAAAATGTGGAAATACGAATCAAGTATCGGTTGTCAAACCGCCATTTTACTCTATCCCGCCGGGAATGAAGATTTGATATTGTCTCAGATCGAAGAGCCAGTTATTTCCTTTTTTACACACAATAAGGCGTGTTTACCTCGCAAATAATACATAATGGATTTAATGGGCATAGATAACTGTATTACGCCAGTAGGTATACTCAGTACAAGTATACAAATGTATATACAAATTGCAACACATGTATATAGAGTGTTGGGCCTGTAACCCAAAGGTCCCGGGTTCGAATCCCGGTGGAGGCAAGCAAATTTTTCTTTCTCTCTTCATTTATTCAAAATATATATATTCTGAATCGTCTTTGTCTGCAGAACAATAAAAAGTAAATTATTTATTTCTAAAACTTACATAAAAAATAGTTTGCATAAAAAGTAAATTTTTGCTACCTCTGTTTTAAATTGCTACTTCTTTGACACCATTTACGTCAACTGTTCAATTTTACATCGACGTGTAAAACATTTTATGAACCAAAAAAATGTCATTCAGTTTTTTCTTGTTTGTCTTAGTTTTTTGGCAATATTGTGTTAAAGGTCAAAAATAAAAAACTTTATCTAAAAAACTAAAAAAGATATTAAAAATCCGAATTGCCGTTTTTTAGTTTTATATGTTGAGATGAAATGTGCAAAAAATCAGTTCTGTAGGTATAATAACAGCCGAGGAGTAGGCATTT
>JAQQZZ010075225.1:0-14939 GCA_030265115.1 Mopalia vespertina
TAGGACAGCCACTATCACACTACCGTCTACAGGACAGCCACTATCACAGTACCGCCTATAGGACAGCCACTATCACAGTACCGCCTATAGGACAGCCACTATCACAGTACCGTCTACAGGACAGCCACTATCACACTACCGCCTATAGGACAGCCACTATCACAGTATCGTCTACATGACAGCCGCTATCACAGTACCGTCTATAGGGCAGCCACTATCACAGTACCGTATACAGGACAGCCACTATCACAGTACCGTCTACAGGACAGCCACTATCACACTACCGTCTATAGGACAGCCACTATCACAGTACCGTCAACATGACGTTCACGACATCGACTGTACAGCCACTATAACAGTACCGTCTACATGACAGCCACTATGACAGTGCCGTATACATGACAGTCACTATCACAGTACCGTCTACATGACGTTCGTGACATCGACTGTACAATCACTATAACAGTACCGTCTACAGGACAGCCACTATTACAGTACTGTCTACATGACGTCCATGGCATTGATTGTACAGCCACTATGACAGTACTGTCAACATGATGTTCATGATATCGACTCTACAGCCACTATAACAGTACCGTCTACATGGCAGCCACTATGACAGTACCGTCTCCAAGACAGCCACTATTACAGTACCGTCTACAAGACGTCCATGACATTGACTGTACAGCCACTATGACAGTACTGTCAACATGATGTCCATGATATCGACTCTACAGCCACTATAACAGTACCGTCTATATGACAGCCACTATGACAGTGCCGTATACAGGACAGCCACTTTCACAGTACCGTCTGCATAGCGTTCATAACATCGACTTTACAGCCACTTTGACAGTACCCTCAACATGATGTTCACCGACACCGACTGGACAGTCACTATTACAGTACCGTCTATAGGACAGCCACTATGACAGTACCGTCAACATGACGTTCACGACATCGACTGGACAGTCACTATTACAGTACCGTCTATAGGACAGCCACTTTAACAGTACCGTCAACATGACGTCCACGACATCGACTGTACAGCCGCTATAACATTACCGTCTACATGACAGCCACAATGGCAGTACCGTATACACGACAGCCACTATCACAGAACCGTATACAGGACAGCCACTATCACAGTACCGTCAACACGACGTTCACGACATCAACTGTACAGTCACTATAACAGTACCGTCTGCAGGACAGCTACTACCGCAGTACCGTATACAGGACAGCCATTATCACAGTACCGTCAACAAGACGTTCACGACATCGACTGTACAGTCAATATAACAGTACCGTCTACAGGGCAGCCACTATCACAGTACCGTATACAGGACAGCCACTATCACAGTACCTTCTAAATGACGTTCATGACATCGACTGTACAGCCACTATTACAGTACCGTCTATAGGACAGCCACTGTCACAGACCCGTCTCACAACGTTCACGGCATGGACTGTACAGCCACTATGAGCGTACAGCCTTTACATGATGTTTAAGACCATTTCTGAACCTACATTATATATAACATACCTAGCCGGTTATAGTACATATTCAAGAAAAATAGAGTCCGGACATGTGTGTTGTGGGTATCATGGTTATGGATTGCTACAGGAATCATTTATATCCGGTCAGATATTTTCACTTAAAATGATTGGAAATCACTCTAATGAATACATAATGCTGGGAACCTCGCATTGATGATGAAAGGGTCTTCATTTTTCTTAAGGTCACAAAGAAAACCTAGCAATACGTGATAAAATGTCGCGAAACGCCATATTGAATTTCTCGCGCCTTGTTGACGATTCGTTTATGGCATAATAAAATATAGTCATTTACTTTTATTTATGTCGTGTCGTGTTGGTTTTTATGTGACTCTTTGATAATAGTAAGTTTATTTTATAAAATATGCCACGAAGTTTCACGCTATTGATTTCGCTTGTCGGCTGAACCACCGCTGAATACACACTCTATATCATCGACACAGGGAAGTTACGCTTGTCAATTTGTTTTCAAACCTTCAGATAAAATATTACTCAAAGCAATAAAATATAAAAATAAGTCGATGACAGTTAATAACAAATACATCGGAAATTACTTTTTAACGGAGCGCTTGAACACGTTTTAACTGCAAGTAAAGTGTGTTTAAATGTGCAGTTCCCATGTATCGTATTTTTCCGTTTCATACAAATCTTCTTTCAGGTTGATCACAATTGGGTTTGATAGGCCCAACCGGATGGAGACATCACCATTTTTTTTTTTAATTTGTATTTTTTTTTTTATCTCTGGGAGTTTATCTAGAACATGATATGTTTCATCGAATTTAATTAATCGACATGCCTATGCCAATGTTATTACATTTTGTGTATATACATGTACATTTAAATTTAAAAAATTTTACGTAGAAAGAAGTTACATATATAGTTGTGTGATTGGAAGAAGATCATAGAAGAACGTCAACTGACTTATTTCGTAATTTAGTCTCAAATCTCAATATATGATCGAGTTACGTAGGCTAAGAGCGTAATGGATATAGGCCCTATACCTAGTGCAGTTAACGCGCTGTTTGGAAGAGCTGGGTTAAATCTACACAGAATGTAACTGTTATTAGACTTGGACAAGCGTATATATATAATGTATTAATCTTTAAATGCATGGTTTTGTAAACAATGCAGTTATTATGATAATATTACAGCATTTTTTGCTCTCACTCTATTTAAGTGCAAATGCTATATACATTTTTTATCAAGGCAATTCAAATGGAACTCCATAAAATAATATTCGTGGCACGTTTATTATTAACTATATGTCAATAGGTCAAAAGTGGTTTTCTGACTAGTGTGAATTCCTAAGTCATAACGTTATCTCCCTAGTCACCTGTAAACTCGGCTTTTATAACTATAGGTCCTAACAAGGACAGCAGTTTTTAAAAACGTGTAGATTTTTATAACTTGCTATCCAAAGCAAGTATGATTCCGACGGGAATATTTCACAATTCCGTGCGTTAGGGACACATAGCGACAAGTACATTTCTTCACAAGCTACCTTTAGTTTTACCTGGGGCTGCAATATAGATGTATATTATAATCCAAGGTTTTACCTCCTCTCCTATTTGTTTTGTTATACGACTCGGACCAAGTAAACCAAGGGATAAATGTATGCATGATTTAACGCCAATTAGATCAGCGTTGAACATAGCTTCCCAAAGGAGCCGTTGATCACTGCGTCGGAATATAATTCATATGATGACGCAGTGAATACCTAGTGAGAGATGACATCATATAGGCCTATCTGACGTACGTCGCCTTAATTCTAAGATAAAGACGATGAAGTAGGCTAGGTACTTTGTTGTATGCCGACGTTCCGTGGGCTTGGGTTAGGCTATAAAGGTACTAAAGATGATATTCCGTGCTCAGCTGAGTTGACTCTGGAGCCTGTGTTCGAAAACCGAGGCTATACAAAAATTGAGACCGGGGCCTATCTGTGCTCCGCTGACTCTACCAAACCTGACCCAGGTCTGGACCATGCTCAATACCTTAGGCCTACTTAACGGAAAGGCAGAGTGGTTTTTAGAATAAGATCGTTTCAATTAACTTTTTTCATACTATTTTCGACTCGATTTTGAAATCTAGACCTTTATAATCGTACAACAGTTTACCAAGTGACAAACACAATCCCCTCGAAGCAGCCGACACAAGTAGCGTAGTGCGTTTATACCTTTATTGACAGAAGATCTTCACTACAGCGTGCTCCATGGGTGCATGGAATGTACAGTGGTTTTGTACTCCACTGAGAATTACGTGCTCATAACATTTTATAACTGCTGATTAGGAGCACATCTCAATCCTTCAACATGCTCATTTTATTCAGGTCAAATTGAGCAACCGGATTCTTGCTCGCAGCAAGTTTCAGAAAGTTATTTATGTTGCTCAATTTGCGTGCTTCTTGTGTTAGAGTCTCCTCTCTTCTTGTGTTAGAGTCTCCTCTCTTCTTGTGTTAGAGTCTCCTCTCTTCTTGTTTTAGCATATTTTGGAAAATAAAAATGATTATTTTTTAATAAACATTATGTTGACATTCATCAGGGTCAGTGTGGAACAGCTGGAAGTCGTAGAACTATGTTCAAGCCAAAAATAATACGTTTCTCATAGAAGGGAAAATAGGTGGATTTTTTTTATAAAAGGGAGTGGAATATATTAGCTGGTTGGATATCATTCTAAATCTGCACAGAATGTGTTCTGAGTGAAGTCGAATCTCACATCTGTTTTGGACCATATTACAGACATATATTCCCTGTGTTCTTCTCTTCAATTTGTTTACAATTCTATTGGTGTCAATTTACTGACTGGAGCCCATTGATTATTCACTCATCCCAGGTGCACCTTTCAGAACAGACACTACATAACTTCAAAGTTATAGTAACACGTGTTCCACTTAAAACTTCTGTAAAAAAACACAGCGGCATTTGTATAGTAAAATGATGTTTTGTTTATTTATTTTTTACTTAAACAGCTTCGCCATATTCAGTGTTTTGATGTGTGTATACTTATACGCATGCGTTAATTTCGTTTCGTCATAAGCGGTTGACATCATATCCTGTTTCCTCTTACCGTCGAGAAAATTTCAATTAGTGCACATTGTGTTACCGCTGTGAGATTTTTGGAGTTTAAAGATACTGCTGCCAGTATAATAGTATTATTATGTATTATAATGCCATAATGTTGCCAGGTAAAAGTTTACATAAACCGATTAACAGTTACCTGTGACTTCCAGGAATGTGTGTGAATGATAGCGTCTTTCTTTATACAAGTCTCGTGTAAGTTGAAAAGACGGAGTTTGTATGGTACAATATGATCACTAAGGCATAGCGATTTAACTGCGGCCAGACCTATCGCTGTTAATGTAGTCGGATATTCAAGGGTTCATCATGAAATAATAATATGCTTATGAAGAAATAATAGAACGCTAGACCGACCACACACGCTAATTTCACCTCTTTAATCTTCACGAGGAAATCATACTTTTGAAACTTAAAACGCAAATAACATAGTTTGTGTGTGGTAATTTCCATCGGCGCAACCCCAGCGATATGAAATTACATATGATTCTTTTCATAACGTTAAAGGTGGGTAAAATTACTAGAAAATATTTTTCTGAAAAGGTCGTGCCTCCGGATGTCCGGACATTTGATTCCGAGCAACAGCTAATTATTTCCACTATTTCCACAAAATTATATATTTTCCGGTGATATATTCACATGTGTTCTGTTTGTTTAATTTTTTTCTTCTTTCCGTATTATGTCTGTTTCCATAGGAAACATCGATTGGTGCCCTCTCTTTTATTGCCTCGTGCTGTATGAGCGCATAACGGCAATTACATATGGCAACGATATACATTCTTGGAGATATGCTCGTATAGAAACGATCACACAAAATCAAAGATCTTTATTTTAATGCCTTTCTGAAGTTGTTTGATATAATTTTCTCCTAACAATTTCATTTTTCAAGCTTTGAAATCGATTAAATTGAACCCCGTAGGAAGTCCTTTGTACAGGCCTTCAACTCGACCACCGTGATACGAACTGCAGATATATGTAAAATAAATTACTTTATTTTACATATGTAAAAAAGAATTTCACATATGTGGAAAAGAATTTCACATATGTGAAAAAGAATTAAACATATGTGGAAAAGAATTTCACATATGTAAAATTAATTATTTATTTTACATATGTGGAAAAGAATTTCACTTATGTGAGAATTCAACATATAAAAAAAAATTCGACATATGTAAAATAAACCCTAATTCAACATATGTGGAAAAGAATTTCACATATGTAAAATAAACCCTAAGTCAACATATGTGGAAAAGAATTTCACATATGTAAAATAAACCCTAAGTCAACATATGTGGAAATCTTTTTCACTTATGTATAATAAAAAGATGTGTGGAACTCTTGTGCAGATATGTAAAATAAAAGCATCCAAGACCTCAATTGCAGACTTCTCTCTCACAGCCTGTAATTTAGCGGCAATAAATTTGCTCAATAAGTACAATCTGATCAGAAGCACATCCACCCTTTGCGTTTCGCAAAGCATTTGTTATTTTCTAGCGAAGAATAAATCAGGGAAGCTACATTTGTTTTTATAGGCCTACAATTGTGACGGATTCTGTAGTGAGCATTACTATGTCTGATACGTTGTGAAAATAAAATGACGTAGACTACAATATAAAAATACTGAATATAAGAATAAACCCGTCGCCTTATATAACATTCATTCTTTATTTGTCATCGTAATTGACATTTTTCATAATATAATGTATGGTTTTGTATTTCAACCGTTGTTGGCTGTAAATATATGCGAGTGTTCGACTTTTGGCAGTCTGCGCTCATTGACCTATATATAACATAGGTCATTGTCTGCGCTTTGCTTTGTTGTTATCTTTGTTGTAATCTCGCTACAGGGGACCATTTCCTGATCAACTCCCTCGACTTGGGAGTGTTCCTTGCTGAGGCTAAACTTGCATAGCATGTGGAATATATTCTTATCGTGTTTGCATTCGTATTGCAAGTGTTCACAAGACGATAGGAGCACAAACGATGGTTGGATACGGGTCCTTGCTCTGGGGAGAAATCATTTCTCAGTTTTTTGATTAGTGGAACTCTTGTACATATGTACAAATTCTTTTTCACATATGTGAAATAGTTAGGTTTTTGTGTTTTATTTTACTTACGTGAAAAAGAATTTCACATATGTAGATTTTTTTTTACATATGTTGAAAAGAATTCTACATATGTAAAATAAATTTTAAAACACCAAGATGTCCGGCAAATACATAAGAGCCAAATTTTCGACGACAGAAAAAATTGATTGTGTAATAAGCAATAATTGTATATTTCTTGACACTATCGACGGATTTCATGATGACGTCATTAGCCTGCTCCTAAAACTGGGAACGGTCGGCTGTATGTCCGACTGTTCCGGGTCCTTCTATATCGGATGAATTCACATTTTAATCTCAATAGAAACAAATCATCTGAAAATAAGCTAAACATGTGTTGAAAGGTCTCTCTTAAAAACCAAGTTACAGTAAAATTGTGACAAATCGCTTTTAAATAAATATTACTAATACATATACTATTTCTAATAAATAGTTCTAACTACATCATTATCTACGCCAAAAGAACAATCGCACAGTAAGCTGCGGAACGCCAATACGGAAGAAACAAATGCCGAACAGTATAACACCCATCAACGTGGCACATGTTGAAATACTTGACAGGGATTGGCAACACTTCTCGTTACTAAAGCACATGCTTAGCAAATAGGAGGGTCTTTTGATGTAAGTGGTTCATAGCTTCTCAGCTGGAATGCCAAACTATGGCATTTAAGAAAGCCCACGTTGACCGTCCGCTCGCAAATAGTACAACATTATAACTAAATGTTACAGGTTTTACAAACTAGTTTCAGTAGGAAATGAATCAAATTTCTGGTCTATATGATTGGCCGCGCATGTGCAAACAGAAATTTCACACGACCCTATTAAAATGGCAGAAAAGTGAAAACTACAACATCTGCACGTGGTGATGATCTTTTGACGCCTGCTCGAGCACGTGGTTATTGTATCGAAATGTACACCTGCAGAAAGCCACGCCTTTATAGATCAACTCTCACGCTCCTTGTCGAATTGTTCCAAACCGTGTGCCTTAATTAAGCTCACATTCCTCGAAGGTTTTTTCCCCAAATTTCACCCAGGTATGAATCAAAGAAATTCCCACCTGGCGTATTGTGTACAACACATATATGTATATGACTTACACTAAGTGAATCACGTTTGTCTTTTGCTTCGTAATGACTAGAGGGTGAACAAACTAATCCTTGGTGTAACATTGATTTCATTACTACTAAAAATAAATGATATCAAAAGATGAATTTTTGGTATCACAGGTGAAAATTGTAATCCTGGCCCCGGAAATCATGCGTGTTCTTTTAGAGGTATATAACATTGGCGGACAATGACCAGGTGGGCTCAGTTGTTAAAAAATAAGACCAGTCACTAATGACAGATTATATGAGACTCTATGGGTAGAGATATACTTTCAACATAGAATGACGACATCTAGTCACGGTTTACATTTAGTAGTGCTTTAAACAATTGGCCCCAGATACTGAACCCTAGGAAAGGTCTTATTTCAAAGCCTTACTTTCAGCTGGTAATGGTCAATAATAATGTTCAGTTACAGGCTGGTCACTTAACCATAGTTTTACTTTGGTAAGTAAAACGTTATGCTATTTTGGTAACTTGCTGATAACTGAACCGTTATACTATTTTGGTAACCAGATAATGTTATTTTGGTAACCATCTGGTAACTGAACCGTAGTGTTGGTTTGGTAACCATCTGGTAACTGCATCCTAAAGTTATTTTGATAACAATCTGGTAACTGAATCCTAAAGTTATGTTGGTAACCACTTGGTAACTGAACCGTAGTGTTGGTTTGGTAACCATTTGGTAACTGAATTCTAAACATATTTTGGTAACCATCTGGTAACTGAATCCTAAAGTTATGTTGGTAACCACTTGGTAACTGAACCGTAGTGTTGGTTTGGTAATCATCCGGTAACTGAATCCTAAACATATTTTGGTAACCATCTGGTAACTGAATCCTACAGTTATTTTGGTAACCATCCGGTAACTGAATCCTAAAGTTATTTTGGTAACCATCTGGTAACTGAATCCTAAAGTTATTGTGGTAACCATCTGGTAACTGAATCCTAAAGTTATTTTGGTAACCATCCGGTAACTGAATCCTAAAGTTATTTTGGTAACCGTCCGGTAACGGAATCCTAAACATATTTTGGTAACCATCTGCTAACTGAATCCTAAAGTTATTTTGGTAACCACCTGATAATTGAACCGTAGTGTTGGTTTGGTAACCATCTGGTAACTGAACCATAGTGTTGGTTTGGTAACCATCTGGTAACTGAACCATAGTGTTGGTTTGGTAACCATCCGGTAACTGAACCATAAAGTTATTTTGGTAACTAGGAGTTGACTGAACAGTAATGTTATTTTGGTTTGCCTTTCATTTACATATATAGGGACTATGTTACATCGTTCAACTTAACCAAGAGATCATATCCTTTAAAATATTGAGAAAGCTCGCACAACTAGTATATATGATTAAGCTTTATTTAAGATCAGAAATATTAACTAAATCGCCAACATAAAAAATGGATTACAACAGGTATAAATTGGCCCACTAAAACATGTCGACACAAAACTGAAAACTTATCCCCATACCATCTGCTGGCGTCTCATGAAAACAGCATCATATATAGGCTCTTTTCTTCGCGACGTTGGCTTGTCAAATTTTGACAAATAAAGAATTTAGCTTTCAAAAGGCTTAAACTTACAACGATTTACAACTCTATAAACTTTAAGCTTGGTTAATGCTGTGTAATTTCATAGTTACTTTTGAGGTCACTTATAAATGGGGAGGTTATTTAGACGACATAAGTGTCATGTCTCGGAGCACAAAAGCTTATACGATTTTCTATCATTAATAACCCAATATTTTAATGACGGGTTTCCTCCATAAGAAATTAAAGACACGCCAACATTTTATTTCTTTCATGACCTATATATGATATGTTCTTTCACAGGCTGGACGGAATATTGGGAGTATGATTCTAAATTGTCAAATATTTTACACCGACAAAGGGATCTGAAATTACAGACGAAAATTGACAGACTTTTTATAGAAATGGTATAGTTACTGATCCATCTAATGCTTTCATAATATCTATTATATATAGCGACAGCCGCGTCTGGTCCCCTCTTGATTTATATTCACTCTTTATCTAGAATGTCATTCTGACAATAACAAATGGCGATTAAATATATTTTACGTCGAAGGTGTTATTTACTTGGAAGAAAAGCTCTATGAAATAAGCCTTGCTGCTGACCCATAGGTTGTTTCTTCAAGGAAAGAAAAAGATATAATTTACTCGAATTTATGTTGAATTATAAACTTGCACGCTATATGTTTATGTAATTGAACCTTATATACATGCGGCAGTAGTATATCAGAGCTTTAGTTAGATCGGAACCATTGTACTTGATTCTCCACCAGTCAGGTCGTCATTTAATCTGTTCACCAAAAACTAATGATATGTGTTGTATAAACATACAAGGGAATATACATGCTGTTGTGGTATTTTTCCTCCTTTTTTAAGAGGGGGTGGAGGGGGAACATTTGATATATCTGCTAATAATATATCAAATATATTGTGGGTAAGATGAGTTTAGTGACTTAGCCTACTTAACACATTTAAGCTTTTCTGTGCCAGGATAATTTTGTCTCTAGCTATAATGTTGATCCAGTATCCGAAGGGCCGGGTTCCGCCTGACGAATATATAGTATTCCTCTTTATACGTATAACTCAATAACTCTCAGTTATACCATCTATTTGTCAAATATATACTTATACGTACAAATATTAATACTCAGTTATGCTGTGTATTTCTCAAATATATACTTATACGTAAGACTCGATAATTCTCAGCTATACCGTATATTTGTAAAATATATACTGATACGTTCAACTCAATAATTCTCAGCTATACCGTATATTTGTAAAATATATACTTATACGTACGACTCAATAATTCTCAGCTATACCGTATATTTGTAAAAGATATACTTATACGTACAACTCAATAATTCTCAGCTATACCGTATATTTGTAAAATATATACTTATACGTACAACTCGATAATTCTCAGCTATACCGTATATTTGTAAAATATATACTTAAACGTACAACTCATTCATAATCAGTTATACTGTGTATTTCTCAAATATATACTTATAAGTACAACTCATTCGTACTCAGTTATACTGTGTATTGTTCAAATATACATTTATATACGTACAACTCATTCGTACTCAGTTATACCGTATATTTGTCAAATATTACTTAACGTACAACTCATTAATCACCATTGTAGGCCTACTGTGTATTTGTCAAATATGTACTTACACGCACAACTCGTTGATTATCAGTTATACCGTGTATTTAGAGGCGTATATTCCTTTGACATTATTGTGCTAAATGTGTTGAACAAAGCTATAACACATTAACTAAATTTAATCGATGTTTATATATACGGACAAGGAGGTTTTATTGTGAGCCTCTTATTGGCTCATTTCGTATACTGTTAATAGTCGTCTGGACTGAAGTCCCAGGGTTTCATCTCCCTTGGAGGTGGGGCTCTCTGACTAAGGGCAGTTTGTTTGAAGAGGAGCAATGTCGACTTTACTTAGCACCTGAGGAAAATTAACTTCCCAACATTATGGAAACGCTTCACAGCTTGATTGTGCTCGTGTCAATTATTGTTGAAATACACCGCCGTCATAAAAGAAAACACCAATCAATCAATCAATCAATCCCTTGGAAGCGGGCACATTTTTCTTTCTCCACAAAAATAATTATATATGCATAAGTATATCGGTCTAAATGATATATGTAACTCAGATGATGGAGAGTTGGTCCAGTTGGCCATGAGTCACTGAATATCTTCAAACAGTGGCGCGACCATTAATTCTCTTGCATTCTCTGCAGTAGTCAAATGTTTTTTTTAAATTGCGAATTTTCCAAAAGCTAAACAGGGATAATTTCAGGAAATGTTCAGAAATATAAAATCAATAACTGTTGTCTTAGATGCTATTGTGTGAATTTGTTGAGTATAGTTCCTACGCACATGTAAATAATCATCCATATAAAACTTGAGGCCACTTTAACTCGCAAAATATTGATATGGAAGCGTACAGGATGAATATTTAAGATAATAAAAAACAATTATCGTATATATACCCTATCATGAGTACGACCTTGAAATAAATCCCCTATAATTCAGTTCTTTCAAAAAGTAATTTGTTTGACGCTTTTGAATCCGATAAAGGAAATCCATATAGGGACAAAACATGGAAATATTTTGTTAAACGCTGACAAAGTTATCTAAAAACCCTAACATAAGCCAGTAAATCTAAAAGCCTCAGTTTCTGAGTGTTATAGAACTGAAAACGTATTAACATCGAATAATCAACACTTTGTCTCTATCTCTGCCTAAAATGCGCTGGAATTTGTGGATGATGCCGAAGATTGCCGGATTAGTCCGAGCCATCCCCCGGTGATCTTCGGATCACGAATTATGACAGGAAGGAATGAGATCTCGCGAGCGTATCTTTATCTCGTTCAAATAACGTGAGTAGAATGCGATCATTGCCAAGTGCATTGCAGATTAGTTCAACGCGTTTTGAACAAATGTTTACAGATTACACAGGAATCTAGGCAAAATAAAGAAATCCATTTTTCTAAAAAATTTACAGCGATTTCTTTTTCGCTGTTCAGACTAAGCCGGTTTTGCAACCCCAATTAGACGGAGTAAGTTCAAATACGTGTAAATATTTGTAAAATCATCCTTTACCTTTGCATCAGCGATTACCTCACTTTCATACTGGGTGTCACCTAGTCGGGGCTTCATAGCTAAAAAAATATATTTACTTTACTTATATCTATATATAGAGACTGTGAACATTAAAGTATAGATATCTTTATTTGCGAATAAATGTTAGCTTAAATTACTTACAAATATTCCTATTTGCCTTCTGGAATATTCCAATTTGCCTTCTGGAATATTCCAATTTTATATTACATTTTATTAAACAAACATTAGTCTGGTATAAACAGGTGGTCATAGAAGTCTTCCCCGAGTCGTGTATATTACACCACCATTCCGATCACCCACCATTCATATCAAGTGTAAGCACTTCACGCATCTGTTTCAATTTTATGAAATTAATCACTAATGTAGACAACAAAGTATTAACGCACTTATCAGTTTCGCGTACGCTGTCGTAAAGTATCAAATCGTTATAAAAGTTAAATAACTTAAAAGAGTTTTTAAAATATTTAATATTTATTTATAATTGATTTAATTTTAATTGAGTCCTAAAAGTAGACAATATACCTGTATTTAGTTTCAAACTTTGGTGTTACTTTTTTATAATAGATCGTTAAGATATTAAAGTGAATATGACACGAAACTTTATGAAAATATCTAGAATGGGCGTTGTGTTGAAATGCATAGGACCCCATCCTATAGAGCCGCATATATGATATAGCTATATTCTCTTACTATACTCAATTATAATAAAGAAAGCCAAAAGTTCAAATGTGTTGTAATTTTACCTCTTAAGAAAAAAGAGCGCCAGTCACGTGACTGGCGTATATATGTCAATAGACTCTTTGTTATGGAATTCTTCAGATCACGCGCATCACAATACTGAATATAATTCCTATTTCAAACTGAGGAATTTGTCATAAGTAGCACAATGTAGATTTTACCGCGAGAATTAATCTATTTATGTCAACCCTTAAGTACAAAGCGAGGTTATATACGCTAAAATAGGATGTGATAAAACGAAAACTTATATGGCGGTATTTACTGTGTTTAGTTTTCCTTTTAACTGCCTTTGAATTCTTGACAGCTGAAAATGTCAAAAAGAGCGAAACTTTATTCATCGTATTTAGCTCTTAATATGTTGCCTTTAAAGTCCATCTCAATCTCATTGTTCATGGCTTGGGTATGGGTTATGTCATTTAGACAGAACTGTTTTAGAAAATTACTGATAAAAAATCAATCTCTGTTAAGGTTTTTGGCACGTATAGAAACGAGCTCGTGAAGTACAAATTTCAAGATTAAATGATATAGTTTGGCACCACAAATTGACAACAACAGCAGTCAATTTCTTAATGTATACTGTTTGGTCACACAATAAAGTTCACCATATGAGTCAATGTTTCCATGTGTAAAGTTTGATTCCAGAGTTTATTGGCTCACGCCTTCATGCATGAAGGCCTGCCTTCATTCGTATAGGGTTTGGTCTTACAACCCAATTTATGGGTTACACGCTATATCGTACAGTAGGCCTAATGGCTTGAAGTGAGTCCATAGTTTGATCCATTAGCCAAGTTTATTGCCTCACGTTATATAAGTTTATATCTTGATGTGTATATGGTTTGGTCTAACAACCAAGATTATGGGCTACACGCTATATACAGTAATGTCTTGATGTGTATATTATTTTATCCAACTGCCAAGTTTATGGGCTACACGCTATATACAGTAATTTATTGATGTGTATATTATTTTATCCAACTGCCAAGTCTATGGGCTACACGCTATATACAGTAATGTCTTGATGTGAATATTATTTGATCCAACTGCCAAGTTTATGGGCTACCCGCTATTTACATTAATGCCTTGTTTATATCTTCGCAAATATGTACAACAACGTGTATTGGTGATAATTCTTCCGAGGTCTCCTATCACATCAAATATTTCTATCCTGGCCGCCATTGCCAGGCATTCATTACTTGACTTGCAATACGGTAGTCCTGCAATAGACATCCAATACATTTAAAACGACTGGAGCTGCCGGAAACATGCTCATTGCTTATCCACATTTCAACACGCCCGGACAATTTTCGTTTGAATTTAACGAGTTCGAGTTTTTAACGAGTTTGAACGATGGGCGAAACGACATCAACATTACCAAACATTCCGAGGGTCGATTTGTCGGCGAAACGACATCTACTGTACCAAACATTCCGAGGGTCGATTCATCGGCGAAACGACATCCACTGTACCAAACATTCCGAAGGTTGATTTATGGGCGAAACGACATCCACTGTACCAAACATTCCGAGGGTCGATTTATGGGCGAAACGACATCCACTGTACCAAACATTTCGAGGGCCGATTTATGGGCGAAACGACATCAACTGTACCAAACATTCCGAGGGTCGATTTATGGGCGAAACGACATCCACTGTACCAAACATTTCGAGGGCCGATTTA
>JAQQZZ010075246.1:9148-20621 GCA_030265115.1 Mopalia vespertina
GTAAAACTATGTCCAGATGACTCCCTCGCTTATTTCAGAAACAATTGAAAGGTAAAACTATGTCCAGATGACTCCCTGGCTTATTTCAGAAACAATTGAAAGGTAAAACCATGTCCAGACTCCCTCGCTTATTTCAGAAACAATTGAAAGGTAAAAACTTAAGGAAAGTTATGTAAGTAATGAAGTACCGGTAATGAATATATTTAGTCAAAACTTTTTGTGAAACTCCCGAGCATTTCAAATATACTTTGTGATAAAAAGCAAGAGAATTGTATGGAATGTTGGAGGGAGCATTCTTTAACCTGGCCCTCTCTCAACTAAGGCACTCCAAGGAGGATTTTTAGTGATCTCATTGTAGATCTGCATGCCTTGTATTGGTCCTGTTTGCCCCTGGTGCATGTCATTGTTAGTTGCCAGTAGTTTCATTCAATCATTTGCCTTAAAACCCAAATCATTCTATCATTCAGTTGGCAACATATTAATAAATTCAGCTTTTCTGTTAAAATCCGAGTGGAGTCGTGTCAGACTGCCCTGTACATCTACCACTTAACAATAAATGGCCATATTGGGTAATAATTTCGTCAGCCTCTCAAACTTAAATGCTGCCGTTAAATCTGTACATGAATGAAATAACCTTATGTAGGGGCTATAAACACAAAGCAAATGTAGGAGTGGGCTACTTTTAAGCACCTCACAAATTAAAATGAAGTAAGCATATATGTACATGTATGTTGGCAATTGTGCCTCAAGATTAATGACATACTGAGGAAACCTAGGCCTTTGAACTCATTAACAGGTAGCCATTTTATCTTTTGCTAATTTAAAACCTGTTGTTTTATCCCCAGATATGAGCAGACAGCAAACAAGCCCAGCCAATCCCTAGGCAATGTAAGAAAGCTATTGTGTTGTTGTAAAGACCTCAAAGTGAAGTATCAGTTAGCTAAAGACATGGGATTGAGAGATCTGGTTTCTCAGATGGAATCGGGAGACTGCGGCGTCTACTTGCTAGATGTCTTCCTCTGAGTAGTCGACCTCAAAGTGAAGTATCAGTTAGCGGAGAGATCTGGTTTCTCAGATGGAATCAGCAGACTGCGGTGTCTACTTGCTCGATGTCTTCCTCTAAGTAGTCGACCTCAAAGTGAAGTATCAGTTAGCTGAGAGATCTGGTTTCTCAGATGGAATCAGCAGACTGCGGTGTCTACTTGCTCGATGTCTTCCTCTAAGTAGGCGACCTCAAAGTGAAGTATCAGTTAGCTAAAGACTTAGGATTGAGAGATCTGGTTTCCCAGATGGAATCCGGAGACTGCGGCGTCTACTTGCTCAATGTCTTCCGACAAGTCAACCAACTAATTTTCATGTTTTTGTTGATGACTGTAACTCTGTCTTATAGGTCAACATATTTAAATGTATCATACTTGCCTATTCATCAGAGGCCCTGGTGCACTTTCCATTGAACTCTGAGGCTTCTGGGGAGTACTTTATCCACGGTATTGAAGGTCTATTGTTGAAGCCTAGAGCAAGAATCCATGTCCGGGAAAAGTTTCTGTGACAAGGAACTTCTTGATTGTTGGTAGACATGGGTTATTTCAAAAGCAAAAGTTCTGCAAATACCCTTACCTGACGAAACAAAATGTAGTAACTCAAACACCACTAGCCCTTGGACAGTGTAATTATGTTGTTCGATATGGAGGAAAATTAATTTGTCAACAGGGCATTTTTATAGAACACTTCACATCATGGTTGTGTTGCTGTTGATTTTGGAAGTACACTGCCATCATCTAAGTGAAATACCCTTGGATTTTGGACTGTTTCTTCTCAGGTTTTTTTCGCATTGTAATGTACAGTAGCGGATCAGCAGTTCTGTATATATTTATTTACAGACTATGTGAACTGCTATAATGGGGTCATGTTTAAAAGTGCTATTTTTGGTGTGGTACATGTATCTACTGTAGAGGTCATCAGCTAGCTTCTAATGGCTTTTATCAGGTCTTGGTGACAGTCACCTAAACTCTAGGCACAGCAGCAGATCAAATGGTTACTGAATAGATCAACAATATAAAGTATTACTACAGGCAGAGTGACCCAATTCTGACCCTTGTGCTAAGCATAATTTATATTAACCTGAAGTACTTTCAGTGTTTACATTGAAGCCCATGAAATGTATCATGGTTCAGGCATGAATTCAGTGTACAGAAAAAAACATTTTTTTGCCATATCTACGATAGCAAGTTTCTTTGGAAAACGATGTAAATAATATTTCCATGAAAATGTTTAAAATGGCATTGTTTTAATATCAGATCATGTTGAAAATATGTCACCTGTTTTTCGGTAGCAGCCTGGCAAATCTTATTTGTTTAATACCTTGTATAGTTTATTGTATCTGTTAAACCTGCTAATACTCTGAAACATGGAGGCCTTATTCTGGATTCCAAATGAGGACATGTTTGGTTATGAAGTGATAAGGTACCTCGATGGCAAATCTGTGATATCTATTTAGACCATGCATCTAAGTTATGTACCTGTGATCTATATTTGCATCAAACCAGAGTTCAAATTCCTGTGGAGTCCAGCAAAAATATTTTTCTCTACTATATGAATATGCAATAAATGAAGATTTGGATAACTGGGACTGTTGTTGAAAATACTGTGTCATAACCCCAAACTTTGCATCTCTTGAATACTTAATTATTTCCACAAATTCAAACCCCCTTAATCTCATTGTCCAATGGCTTTCTCAATGATATCGCCGTGCCCACATAAAGCTAAAAAAAAAAAAATTGCCAAACACCAGTTTGCAAGAGATGAAAATGATGTACATCAGCTACTTTTCTACCATTTCAAATTGAGTAAATTTACCTATAATAGAATTTTAATAATCTTTCCATCAGCCACATCTAACGCTAGATGAGATGTCAATGTGGTGGAAATGTTCATACTCTTGGTTGAGGGGCTTCAAGCATAGAACTTGTTTATTATTTAGTGATTCAAAGAGATACATGGAATGGCAATCATACATTCGGTACAGCGTAGGTAGAATGTTTTCTGATAGCTGGTATTTCAGACCTTCAATAATATAGTCTTTCACAAGAACTTTAGGGCATAAATTTGTGATAAGAATTTGTCAGATGTGTGAGCTGTTTCATGCATTTTGGAATCAGTTTTATTGAGGGTTTTATTCCAGACTTATGGTTATATCACTCATTGTACAACTGATTAAGAAAGACATTTTAACTTGGGGTGTCTCTCTCTTGCCCATCACTTTGAAGTGTCCTCATGGCAACCATTTTGTACATGTTCTATCCCACAGCGCATGTGTGTGAGCAGTATGGCTGAACACACAAGATAAATCGAACAGAACATCAGCATGCAAAGTATGAAGTTAGCAGATTCTAGGAGACACAAACCCATCCTGTTGCCGCCAGAGAAACGCTGTCCACTGTTTTTACTCTCATTCAAATGTATGCATCTCTGATCTTCTAAAACTTCAATCTTAACATTCATCAAATATGTTTGTTTTATGTTCTAGTTTTCACAAGACTACAAATAGTGCTCACAAGTAACTCAAAGCATTTTGTTAATACAATCTAGAGATAGATTTATAACATCATTTTATGGTAATTTAACACAAACTCATGAATAGCATTTACAAATCACAACGTAGTCAATAATGGACGGAATTGATAATAATGTCTGTCAAATGCAATTTCACAAACAATAACATAAAAGATTAAAATATCACAGAATTGCAATAAATATAAAAAATGTTATCACTTCAGATCAATAGATGTTAAAAACAAAGTTGCGTCAGTGCCATTGATTCCATGTAGTTTTGACAACATTTTCATAGTAAAAAATGTTTTGATCTATTATCCAGACCATCAGTATGTAAACAAACTTCAAGTAATAGAGTGACATCCAAAAAATGTCTAACATTAATTTATAAAATCTAATGATTTGGACAGGATTCTGATAGTTACTCTTCATAACAGATGCACAATGTTAACCAGATTGATGTGTAATATAAAATTTATACAGTATTTAGTAATATAAAACCCCCACCTTTGTCATGGCTTCCTCAAAGATGCCTTATATTCTTTACATTAATTTTATAATACAAAGAGATTGATAAATAGCTGTTTAATAATGTGCTCTTAACCTGGTTAGTTTACCAATCTTTCCCCATGTATTATTAGATATGATATCAGAGCAGAGACAATGTGCTGCACAGATAGATAGAGATATATAAAGGAATGATTAGGAAAAGGCCTTCAACTATGCTCTCAGAGACATAGTTTTAGCTATGTTATCCAAGGATATAAATTTGAAAGAATTTGCACTCCTCAGTTTACATACTACATGTATTTCTATAACATCACTCATTTTCCTGAGCATCCACTTTCCAGATTTACTCTGTTATCTACAGACAAAATATAGACATCCAGGCAAGGTTAAGTATCTTCATGAAAGTTGAGTGTTAGTTTCTTCTCACAACAAACAAGGATTCACATGTCGAGCACATTGAGGTATCTGAAATGATATTATTACCACATACGTGTAATAAATACAACTAAATAGTCCCTCAATCCTTAATAAAACAGTACATGTACGTGTCATAAAACTTTGACTCCTCTAGTGATGACATTTATAGCTGAGTGTTACCATTTATAGAAAATACTTCAAGTTGCTTTTGGAAAAAAATATGTTTACAATGACTAATAAGTATGAAGAGAAGTTTAAACAGAAATACAGATAATTCATTCATTGGTGTTTTTACTCTTTCTTAGGGTTAGTTCACTCTTTCATGTATGACAATTTGGTAAATCACAATCTTGGGCGAGTTCTAGTGCTGATAACAATGAAGACAATGTCTTTAACACTGCTTATCTGCATAATTAAAATACAATGAGTAATGTATTAAGGCTTAGATTATTTTTGGAACAGGCACTAGTTCAACATGCATCAATTGAAAACATTCTGTACAACCAACCAGGGGTTCATAGAAGTCCAGTTTAACCCAAATGGGTAGTTAAGTAGGAGAATAAACTCGATTTAAGACATCATTTGAACGCATCATTTTTTAAAAAACTCAATTCAGACTCCATTTATAATGTTTAAGTATGATAAAAATAAATAGTTGGGCATTAAAAAATTTCAATATGACACTAAAAAAACTCCATATTTGGACGTCTTATGAACCCCTGCCAACATACAGATACTACACAGCATGCTTATCAAACTCATGACATCAAAAATAATAAGGCAAAAAGAAAAGAAAGTAGCCTACAAATTGCTGTATAATTAATGCATAATAATATTATGAAAAGCAAGCAGAATAATATATTATAAGTCTATTTCAACTACAAGCAGAGAAGCTCCTGTACATTTCAAGTCCTACCCATAACTCCTCACAGAGAGACGTCATTGGTTGGATCTGAGGCATTCTGGGAAGTTTGTGAGGAAGCTTTCGACAATAAACCAGGAAGAACTTTACTTGTTATTTTGGGTGGGATGTAAGATAGTGTGACTTGAGGAAAATCACTCTTCCTACAATAGATATTGATATTCTCATCAGAAGGGTGAATCTTTGACCAACAAATTACTTGATGTGGTTTTCAGATATTCCAATTACGTTCAAGGCATTTAACAAAACAAGGTACAATAGTCAATTCACAGACGGTTTCAGAGATCGATGTTATCAAGGTTTCCCATTAAACATTGATACTGTAGATTGAACACCTATAATGTGAAAAACTCTTCAGCACATTAAACCTAGAGATTTTGCTTGGGTGTAAGTTGGGGGGAGTGCAAATTAACGCTTAATTTAATTTGCTATTCGATGTAATGCAAAGGTCAATTAATTGATAATACAGGTGACTTTCATCCTTCGAACAACAAAATGATCAGCTGTCTTCTCTCTACTGTGTTAATTAAAGCCTCTAAAAAGTGTGCTGTATGAAGCAGCATAAAGAGTGCAGCTGACAATCCCCATGGCAGAGTTTAAGATACTACAGGTCTTTTCATGATAAATGATCTTACTTCTGTATCAGAGAACTGATATCTCTTTGTTCCTGAGAATCCATCAAAGATCTCCTTTGTTCCTCGTCTTTGGACGATTCCCCATTGGAAGACATTGTGTCACTGTGAAGGCTGCCACTACCCACTCCATTTTGTGGGGTTAAATTTGTATGTTCGTCTGTTGATCTATTACTTCCATTAAGGGATAAATGTGCCAGAGATTTTTGTCCTGATGATAATTTGTTATAAGGCCACCTGGATCCCATTACAGGGGACTTGATTTGGCTATCCCCCATGTTTGAGCTTTCTGAGTGGTCTTCACTGTTGTTGTCGTATCTTTCCATCAAGGTCTGTAACCTGGGATGAACATTCCGACTTGGAGGTTTGAACAATTCTCCTTTTATAAAACAATAAAGCTTCAATTATTTAGAAAGAGATGGAAATAACAGGAGTTAAAAATGTTAGAATTATGGTGTGACCTGTATGTATTCAATTTCAAAAATGCAAATATATCATTTGGTTGCCTTACTTATTTCAGCATTTTTCAAACATCAACTTGGCTAAGGGCAGTTTGTTTCACGTGTAGCAATGCTGTCTTTACTTAGCATGGGAAGAAAATTTACTTTCCAACATTATGGAAACACTTCACATCTTGCTTGTGCTAGTGTCAATTATTGTTGGAATACACTGTCGTCATATACGTGAAATACCCTTAAGCACGGCGTAAAACACAAATCGATCAAACATCAATTTTATTTTATACAAGGACCTAAATGAGATTGAATTAATGAAAGTCTGCCATTCAAACACATTTACAAAGTTTATAAAAAAGCAACAATATTGTTAATCTACATGCAGATAATGTCATTTAATCAAAATTTCTGTGAAGTGTGGCTACTTAATCTGCTTGCATCTGTTGATACAACTTGGAAACAAACTTCACAGGGTCTTTTGAAGACCTATCACATCGGACAAAGTCTAGTTAGTCTAGTGTTACTGTAGCATGAACAATATTTTTGTTTGATGGGACTTTCAAGCCATATATTCAAGGGTATAGAGTTTACAATGCTGAACAAACTTAACAACTAAAACAAAGTAGGACAGTTTGTTCGTTTGATTAGGGTTTAAAGTCATACTCCAGGGTACTTCATGGAGTTTGCAGTACTGAAACTAAAGAACTACAACACAGTGTTAAAACAAAGTGCCAGAAAGTTGGACTGAAGGCAGAAACAAACATATGTTCCCACTATGTAGCAGGTAGAACAAATCAACAGTTACCATTATTTGTACAACTTCATAAAAGTTATATGAATATGGACAGTAATTCTGTTTTATATCCAGAAGTTTAGAGAGAAATAAGTAATAAAATTGCTCCCATTTTCTCACTTGTTGGATGTGTTTGAGTTTCTGTGACTTCCAGTTCTGTAGAATCTGAGCGCTTGGGTTTCGGGGCTACAGCTGGTGGGCGTGTTTTCTGCGATCGAGTAACAGTTTGTTCCACTGGTAATGTGACCGACTTCTTTGGGGCTGATAAAGGCTGGGATAAACTGTTTGTCCGGTTTCCAGGTAGCTGTTTCATATCTGTGGCCCAGCTTTCTGTAACATGAAAATGACATATACTTAATGTAAGTTGCTTGCTTCATTCATCTAAATGTACATGTAGTCCACAAGTTTTTCACTCTTATGACAGCACAAAAGTTCAATGAGTGAATTAAATCAACTAAAATCACTGGTAACAGAATTGAATGAAATAAGCAAAGTGTCCCAATTGGCAAGGAAACCGGCTACAACAGAATTGCCCTTTAACAGTGCGAGTACATGCCACACTTTTTTTGTGTGTTTTGTTTGTTTGTTTGGGGTTTAACACAGTACTCAAGCGTATTTCACTTATATGACGAGGGATTGTCAACTTCACACTGCTCCTTGCCTAATAACGAGGGAAAACCTTGTAAAAACCACCCCTGTGCTTGCCGGAGTCACTTCCCGTGACTCCATCATATACCTGATGGTCGACAGACGGACCATGATCGAAGTAGGATTAGTAAGCCCACACACTACCACAAAGCCATGGCCCCTTTTTTTTGTGAAGGAAGAATCAATTAAACTGCTATGAGTAAAATCAACAGTATTGATCCTTGTTCAGATTTTTGTTGGCATTGTGTTTTTATGGAACACATAAGGTTATTTCCTCGCCCAAATATGTCCCAACAATACTTGTCACATTTACACAAGCATGAAATATTACTGTTTTGCGGTCTTCAATATTTAATGTTCCTCTGGTGCCAAGTATCTCAGTAAGAGGGTCATGGGCTTCGACAAGCTAGAAATGTAAAAGGATAATTTGACTTGAACATGAGTATCCCCCAACAAAACAACATTTCTTTTAAGAAATATTGTTTATTTGTTTGATTGGGGTTTAAGGTTGTACTCAAAGGTATTTCACTTATATGACGGATTGTCCACTTAACACGGTTCCTTGCCAGATTACGGTGGAAAACTGGGAGGAAACCTCGTAAAAACCACCCACTTCATGTGACTCCATCTTATACTGGATGGTGAACAGACGGACTGGATCCTCTGAACAATACATCGAAGTAGGATTAGTAAGCGCACACGCTCACCACTAAGCCACAGCTGCAGGCCATGTTAGAAAGATTAAGAAAATATACTTGTACTTGCCTTTGTTTAAGTCTGAAGTTGGCATGGACTTAGTTTGTCTACAATAAAAAGTGAACATTTTTCAAGACAAAGAGAAATACCATTTCAGATATTTGACAAAATTGAGTATGTTTAAGCAAGATTCTAACAAAACTTGATTCAAGTACAAATGCATAATCCATTATAACAAAGATAAAGACTTCCAAATAGTTGACAACTGAAGTGTTATACACAATAACACACATGCTCTGTTAGAAAATAAATGTTCCTCTACAGCTGACAGCATAATGCGACCCCAGAGGTGGGGTGGATGTGTGCACCTTGGCAACTTGACATTTTTGTAACTTGGATAACATTGAGAATTTTGGGGGGCCAATACATAGAGGCTGGTATCATTTGACACACATAACTCCATTATTTTGACCCCTGAAATATACAATTTATTTAACGTGAAACAAACCTTTCATTATGTAGCTGTTGTCTTAGATCCCCCAGTTGAGAATCCAGCTGTTCTATCTTTTCATCCTTCCTGTTGATAGAATCATTCAGTTTCTCTACTTCTCTCTGGAGATGACTCAGATCACCGTCTATGTCATCCATGGATACCTTCAGAGGACATGCCGAAATATAATATTTCTCAAAATAAATAACGTATCAAGCAAACAAAACAGGAAACTTTTTAATAAATCTATCTTTAAAAAATCAGTTGATCAAATTATTGGATTTCAAGAAAATTACTAGAACCACAAATGTATGTTACACATCTGTGTTTATTGTCACTTTTGTTATTCAGCTTGTGGGACTTTCCCAGTAGTCAATGAACATATGTTAATGTTAAAAATGGCACAAACAAATCAAAGGTTATTTCAGGTCAAATCAAAAGTGAGTATATTTTAGATTGTTTGTTTGTTTGTTTGTTTGATTGGTGTTTAACGTCGTAAGTATATTTTAGAAAAGAAACATATTTTAGTAATATATTATCTGAAATATACATGAAAAGTAAATAAATTTACCCTTTTCTTCGCTTGCAAAAGTTGCTGAAAGAAAAAAATATATATTTAATTGCATGTATAGAAGGCAAGCAAAATTTTCTTTCTCGCAGGCCTGTGCTGTTGGGGAGAACAGACCAAACGGGGTCTTCCCATGGTAATGCAAACTTATTTAGGAGGACCGATTTATAGGTTTTCTAAATTGTTTGCAGTGTTCGTCTTAATTTACATTTTGCTACTGATTTTGACAAATCAAGTTTGTATCATAAATTTTTCATAACTGCACATTTATGAATTTTAAAAATCAGCAGCAAATGCAAATGTTAGGTTATCTCACAAACTTTTAGAAGGCTGATTTTAAGGTTCTGCCTGAAAATTTTACAGCACAGGCATATATAACATGAAGAACCTTCTCAACGTCTGGCAATGAGCTTTTTTTAAAAATAGCCCATTTAATTAGAACACCTCTCCATTGCAGTTTTTTCTGACCTACTTAAGATCATTAGATTCACATGCTGGTGTACCACCCCAGCAGGTGACCCTCCATATCCACAAACAATGATCCAGATACATGACAGGTACTAAACATTGTGTGATTTGAATGCACCTGGACACACAGAACCGTACAATTAGATAAAGTGCCAAATCCACACTGGCAGAGCACCATTGTCCAATCAAATCAGATTATTGTTGTTTCTTAGTTCAGAGAGCTCCAGGGCAAAGGAAAGTCACACCAATCAATGCCTGGAAAGGAAATATTGGTTTAAAAAGATGAAAATACTTTCTTTTACTAATACTCACCTGTCTTAAAGTCCTTACCAGTGTTTCCAAATTTTCTCTTTTCTTTTTGGATTCCCTTAAACTTTTCTGCAACTCATCCACTTCTTTGCTTGTATCTTGACTTAATTAAATCATAAATTCAAAATAATTATTTCTGTACACACATCTAGCATTGGATACGAATAGAACTAGAATATAAAAATAACTCAAAATAATATTTCTATAACAGCTGTGCTGTTTCAAACCTAGCCATTGGAATTTTTAAAAAATATCATAATATCAAAGGTCAACGTAAAACAAATATTTTATATTTTGAGATTATGTCTGAATGAATCTACATTGCAAGAAGTGGAAGCCAAAGTAAACAGAATTTTAATTAACTATAATCCAGTCTGAAGTCTTAAAATCTAAATAACAAATATTATCCAAATTCAACAAAATATTGAGGGAAAATCAACCAAGAACACTGGACAGACACTGATCCACTACACGGACGAATGAACAAGCAAATCCAATATACAATGTGCCAAAATCCCATATAAAGCCTGATTCATTGATTGATGTTTAACACTTTGTTTAAGTGTATTTCACTTATATGACGGTAAATTACTTCCAATCATACTAACGCTTTGGTCCGCTATAATGTCTTTATAAAGATCTCATTCAAGATATGAAATACTGCCTCATCTTTAAATGATAAAATGATACCTATTAAATTCTGTCTCTTGTTCCTCCAACAGCCTGACTTGTTCCTTTAACTCTTTACTTGCTTCCTCCGCCCTCTTTTTACTGCTCTCAATCAGGATTATCTGCCCTTGTAAATACGCCACCTGTTTCTCTAGTAGTCGCTTCTCCTTTACGACACACTGGTAATCTGATAACAAAATCAATTGATTGATTGGTGTTTTATGCCATGCCTAAGGATACTTCACTTATATGACAGCCATGTATTCAAACAATAATTGACACTAGCACAACCAAGATGTGAAGCGTTTTCATAATGTTGAAAAGTTAATTTTCCTCCAGTGCTA
>JAQQZZ010075257.1:0-20621 GCA_030265115.1 Mopalia vespertina
CATTCATTCATTCATTCATTCATTCATTCATTCATTCATTCATTCATTCATTCATTCATTCATTCATTTACTCATTCATTCATTTATTCATTCATTCATTCATTCATCTACCCACTCATTTATTCATTCATTCATTTGAACGTTCATTCGTTCCTTCCTTCCTTCCTTCTTTCTTTCTTTCCTTCCTTCCTTCATTCATACATTCATACATCCATCCATTCATTCATTCATTCATTCATTCATTCATTCACTTCTTTATTTATTTTTTGATGTTTAACTTCTTACTCAATGATATTTCCCTTATATAACATCTGATATGACACATAACCCGTGTTTTGTGGAAAATCGTTTTGAAACCTTCTAAAAACCATTTAAGCCCAGAATCATTACTTAGCTCGCTGGATTAAAGTAGCAATTTTAGATTTTCTGAGATCCGTATTTTTTAAACTGCACAAGAAATAAGGTTCGATTGGGGAGACAGTTTTGTTGAAGTTTCACACTGTCACTCTCCTAACAAAAATGTCAATGATTATTAAATATCGTAGGAGAGTGACTTTCTGCCATTACCTCCAAATTTGCCATCCATCAACAACAACAACAACAACAACAAGAAAAACCAATTCAGTTCTTTATACGAGGCGACTGAAAAGGACAAAGCTAGAGAACGGTACGCTAAGAGGATAAAAGTGCGATCAATGATCAAGATTCAACCGAATAGCTTATAATTGTGTATGACTTTATAATCGAACTGTGCCAGTTTGTTTTTGTTTGGGTTTTTTTTTGTGTGTTGTTTTTGGGAAATTCTTTTTAAAAAATATATTTGTCGTTATAGATCCATAAGCCATCAGAGAACATTGTTTGGACATCTGTCCTCATAATTCTGTTTTAAATAATGATGGATACCTCTTTCAGTAGTCGAGGCCCATTTAGTTTCTTTAGTGAAGGCCCTATAACCGTGTAATTTATGAAGGGGCTTTTATTGAAGAGAAAAGATCCAAAGACACAGGTAAACGGGTACTGGGTTGCATTCAACAGCCAGGGATCTATAGATAATTCAATTAACTGGTGATGTCATTATTAGAGATAGCCCGAGTCTCTGATGTTACCGCGAGGCAACAGCCCATTCACCCTTCACAAGACAGACATAATAAACTCCGCATTCCGACGAGCCAAATACACACGTCTGTTTTTAACTGAAGTGGAAGTATGCGGTCTATATAAGAAAATTGATAAGATCACTGTATATAGACTTTGAAAGAGGAGTGTTTGAAATAAAACAATTACTGCAAATCTTCTAAAAATTTGAGCAGAAAGCACGATTTTTGAAAGTTTCTCTTTTAGCCATGGGTTCAAAGACGTCCAAATATTGATTTTTTTTTTACTGAAACAAATTCAATTTTTTTAGTGTCATTGAATTTGTTTCATTTTTTAATTCCCAACTATTTATTTTTATCATAATTAAATATCAGAAATGGAGTCTGAATTGGTTTTTTGTTTAAGTGATGCGTTAAAATGGTGTCTCAAATTGAATTTATTCACCAGATTAACTACCTATTAGGGTAGTTAAACTGAACTTCTATGAACCCCTGCTAGCTGTGAAGGAACTGTTACGCCCCCATTGGAATAGACGTTAAGATTTAGGATAATTTGGAACTGAGAAAGTTGCTAATAACAGCCAAATTTAATTAGGACACCTGAACTAAATGCTTCACCAATAAATAATCACACAGTCTATAGTTACATTTCGAACAAGAATTTTAACTCTTCTTAACAAAACTAATTAATTATATAAATAAACCTAAAAACAGAAGTTATTTCTGTAAGAAAGTCCAGAGAGAATTGAATAGTTATTTAATTAAAAATGTGACATGCTATTTTAAGTGGGCTTAAAATCTTATATACAGTGATTTGCATATGCAATATCTTGAATTATGCAAGACTGTCTATTTTCACTTGAAATTAAAGTCTTCAAGATATTCAGTGAAACTATTGCCAAGTTACATGCTTTCGTCTAACTAAACGATACATGTAAGATATCTCATAGAAAATGTCGAATGCTATATATATAAAGTTTTCAGCGATATTAAAATTTAAATATTTTCTAACTCTCATAGAAATGTTTTTACGAAGTTATCTGCCTGCGATATTAGATTTTCTTTATATCTAGCGCTAGGTGTGTAACCGGAGTTGAAAGGCTCTCTACCTCGGTAACTCTTTGATGTTTTTAAACTCTGTCACGTTCTTTAAACCGGTAGAAGACTCGGCGAGAGACCGAACTAGCCGAATATTGAATGAAGTAGCGGAGCTGTTTAGGGAAAATAACATCCACAGTCAACGCATAGCCTTCGCTATACATACTACGCACATGTCGCGTAATTCGCGAAAGTCGCACTGCAGAGCTTTCTCTTCTACTCGCGTCTTTAAAAAGATTTAAATGGCTCTCCAGGGCCCGGCTTACCTTTGAGCTTCAAAATAGCGTATTGTTAGAACTAGTTAATGTCCCTTGGCTAAAGAAGTTATATGTTGTCCTTCCTCTTAAAGATTTTAATTCTCTTTTACAGGTTGAACATTTCACGTGTCATAAAATAAGGGCTGTCTGTCGGCAACCTGGATGAAACAACCGGTAACAATAGCGCGGACCTCAACGAAAGCCATCAATATAGTGATGCCTCGCAGTTGGAGAACCAATCCTTGAAATCAACCACTGGAAATATTGGAGACTGTATAAGAAATAATGGCTCGTAAAAAGAAGTAAAATGGCCAGGCCTGGTTATTCTATTTAAACACGGCGAATATGTCTGTGCCTTTTAATTAACGCGGGCTATTAATGAGTTGCTAAAATGACGGAAGTGGAAAGGTGAGAATTAATATCGTCTCGTGCTGTGAACGGGCGCGGTGCAGGCTGGGAGATCTGGCCCCTTTGGTCCTGTTGATTGACACCCTGTGAAAGATAGGAGCTTCAGGCCGGCCTGACCCTGATCGCTGAGGGTCTCTCGCTTCAATAACCCTTTCTTCCAACACAGACTCCATATTCGCTCTTCTTGTGAAATTTGGCAACTCTTGTGTTGTTTTGATCGCTAATTTGGCTGCTTTCCTGAGCCGGTTTGTTCTGATTACAGCTAACAACTTTTGTGTCTGTCTCGCGAACAGAAAGCACCCAAACCGTTTAACAACTGTCCATCAATCTTACACACCTACCAGACGAAACTTCGTGAAGAAGTGATTTGTGTAAATGAACGCCTTGGGCGAAGAGCAAGGGATGAAAATAAGTTTGGAAAGTTGTGTTTCGATTCAAAGAATAGCAAAGTTATAAAAAGACAAAAATCTGGCATTTTGGATAATTTCATTGCAAGTTTTGTTACTGTGACCTTCAGAGATGGACTGTTGTGGAAATGCATGATACCGAAGCAACAACAACTTTATTGAGAAGAAATATGACAGTAGTCCAGTGAAATTCTTACTGAAAACTGAAAATAATTGGATGATATTGTAACTGCTGGGAGAGTTCTGTACGGACAATCATATCTTTTAGAAAACTGACTGTATCGGCTTTGCCAAAACGGGGATCATAAGTCAGTGTTTTGTAGGAGTATTTCGTATCACATGGCCAATACACCTAGTGACCCACGCACTGTTATTACGGCGAGAAACAACCAGTAGTCTAAAATAAAATAGAAACTGGTAACCAAATTGACACCAGTATTTTGGAGGAGAAACTGGTGTGTGTCTACCAGTATTTCCCGCGTCTCTCAATGGTTTATTATGATCTCCGGGAGATAATGAAATTACAAGGAGTTCTTGTCTGTCTGTATTTCTACCTGATGTGCCCGACTAACATTATAGGACTATGGTGGTAAGTATAATTCAATTTTCATTATTTTGCAAATTTTTATTAATTTCACTCTGTATTGATTGCTTTAATAATAATTTTCGTTCCTTTCTGATTATATTCATTAATTTTGCTCTATGACGATGGTATTTATTATTTCATTATTTAATGGATATATTCAATTAATTTTAATCGTATATAATTGCATCTATCATTTTGATTACTAAATGATTATATTTATTACTTTCGGTCTATATTGATGTTGTAATTGTTTAATGACCGAATTTATTTTTCTCCTTATTTAATGAGTATGTTCGTTCATTTTGTTCTTTAATACTTGCATTTATTATTCTCATTATTTAATGAGTATGTTCCTCAATTTCCATCTTTAATGATTGCATTTATCATTCTGATTATTTAATTATTATTTTCATTACTTTATGTCTATAATGATTATTATTATTATTATATATTATTCTCGTTATTTAATGATTACATTCACCATTTCATTATGTATTGCCTGCGTCTGTACCTATTATCATTCTTTCATGATACAATCTTTAATAAGTACATTTATTATTTTCAGCATTCAATATTGTTTTGTCATTTTCATTCTTTATTGATTACATTCATCATTTCCTTTACAAAATAATAACCGTGATTATTTTAATTTATTTTAATTTTTAATAATAACTTTTATTATGTTTATTATTTAATGGTTAAGTTTATTTTTTTCGATTTAAAATTATTGGTGTTTTTAACCATTTTTGGTGATCATCGTTGAAAAATTGTTTAAAAAGGTGATAAGTGTGGATACTATACATATCGTACATGCCGTTGTTTTGCAGTATTTCTAATTTTATATATCGTATATATAAATAAACTGGGATGAATTTATTTTTCTGTAAGAAATCATTATTGTTAGAATAATGATAATAATCTAATGATGTATTTATTAACAACAGCCACAGCCTTAAAACGCATTATCGATAGCCCCTGGTTAAATCAAGTGTCTTGTGAATACATTATTTATAATTTAATATAAAAATCAATAATTTTATCGACAGTTGCGTAGGAAGGAAGCAAGTGATATAAACACAGTAATAACATGTGCTTTTTGGGGAATTTGAGTCCGGAATTTTAGCTTACAATACTTACTAACTCTTGTTGTTAGATAACCGAAAATAACTGTGTTAGTCATTATAATTATGTAAATTTAAATGGTATTTTAAAATTTTGATATTTTAATTGTCGGATGTAGGTTTATTCATCAATGTATATTTCATTTATAGGATAACGTCATTTGATTATAAAAGTTATTAAACTAATAGAACTTAGAACGTTATCAATGTTCATAACGTCAAAATCCGGATCTTTATAATAATGAAAAATAAGCATTCCCTGTGTCGACAATAAGTTGTAAAATAAACAAACAATCATTTACCCGTGAAACTAATCGATCACCCAACCGATCGATCACCCAACAAATCGGTCAGAAACATTGAATATAGTTTTACAAATGTTGGTGACACTGATTGTGAAGAATAACGTCTAGTTACATCTTTATAGCTTATAATAAAGTATTAAAAGGCATAAGTGACGATAATTTTACGTATATTTAAAGACAATTTTACCAATACGAATGGCATTGTTATTGTGATAAAGTGTGGTAATTTTACAAAGTAAAGCTGCTAATAATAATGAGAACATACATGTATTCGACAATGCTTTTGCTTGAAGTGAACATTAACTGCATAAGAGAATGACATTCGTTATAAATAATAACATATATATATCTAAAAAGTAGAGAATCTGAAAGTTTAACATAAATAACTCTTAATTTCTGAAACAATTATCCTGCTTGGAATAATACATTTTTAACTGAAGACTGCAGTCTCCTTTCTGTATATTTATTAAATTATTAGTTAATTTTATGAAGTTGCCTTTCTATATATTAATAAGTGCATGAGTTATTTTTATACTATTTGATGTTACGTAATCATCGTCATGGGGCAACAATAAAATTGTTTGTTGAGCGCTTTTCGTGGCCAGGTTTGTAACCTTGCCTGGCTCTCAGTGCGGTAAATCGGATTTAGAATAAGTAGACTGCAAAATTCTCTGATCATGATTCTGTTATAATTTGTGCTATTGGAATATGGTTCAAACATAACGATAAATCAGGCAACAGTAGTTTTCACAATACAACTCAGAAATATCAGCGAAAAAGTGATAAGTTTCAACAACCAAAAATATATATATCCCAATTTGTCAACTTCAGTAGACTCCAGTTACTGAGCCTTGTGTTTGGTTTAATAATATTATATACGGATAACCTTGGCATGAATGAAAGTCACTGTTTAAGGGATTTTTTACGGAATTTGATAAAGAAAAACAATGGATAACTGTTATCTAATCGCTTGTCGTAATTGACGGGGCTGTCACGTGCCTAGTGTTTAGTCAGCCGTGCAGGCATGCCCATTCTTAAAAAGGCAAACAACAACAACAACAACATACAGTTACATGAGTAAGAAATATGTAAAGAAATATATGGATGCAACAGCTGATGCTATTACATTTTGTCTAGGCCTAATTTAGCATTTTAAGCATCTTTCGCTTTTTTGGGGTTACAACCTTTTTGACTTCGTAATTCATATCTAAAGAAAGCATTAATTAAAGACTTACTTTGTTATTATATCAGCCTGGACTTTTACACATTTTAGGAGTATTTCATTTATGCTCACTTAGGATATTTGTTATTGAAATAAATACATTTTATTGTAATTTCCCTGCATTACAATTTTTGAAAATTTCGCCGTTTTATTTCAATTTTAGTAAGCCTTGATACTAATGTATGGTTTTAAAAGGTGTCATTGGGTTAAGATTGAAAAGGCAAGGCATTTGTTACGACTTGTTATATATGTCCTCGAAAAATCGATTTCGTTTGACATTTTACTCAATGGCAGAAGATAAATTTCTCAGTTTTAAGGTCTTAAATTGATTGATTGATTGATTGATTAATTGATTGGTTGATTGATTGTTGTGTTACGCCGTACTCATCCTCAGTAGTTCAATCATATGAGAGCGGCATACTTCAACCGTAAAAAGCAACATATTTTGCTGTGCTCGCAAATTAATGATCCGCCCGTGATAAGTAAGGACAACATGACCACGATATGAACAGGCTGCACTTAGCCAGAGGGGCGATTTTAGTTAAAATGTTTACTTATAAAATTTATACTTTTTTATAGACCCATCTTCAAAATACTTCAAAATCCGGGTTTCCAGTGTCCAATACCAGTATATAAATGTTTGTCAGGTGTTATTTTACAGTTAACAGTTAACAACACTCTTCTGTTGTTAATAAAACAAACATTGTCCTCTAATTCTTTTCTAATTGACTGACACATTTGATTAATGGGCGTCTGGACAGTGAAAATAAGCCATCACTGTAATAACGACGAGATCATTGTTGTACAAAGTGCACACGGGTCAGACGAAAATATTTGCGTTTTTCCTTCTTTTTTCCTTCACAGTATTGTAAGTGACACAAATTTTCACGTACGCATATCTCTTGGAATTTTCTACATGTCTTGACTCATAAACGTTGTTGTTGTTGTGTGTTATTTATTGTTGTTGTTGTTGTTGTATGCGATGCTATTCATGGTCGGCACATACTGACTTTGGGCTTCTAATTAAGAAATCTTGCGTAATTTTATCTTACAATCCATGACGTAAACAGACATACCAATAGTACATTCAACAAATGCCTCTTTCTTGTAATTGATCAATATTCATCTGGCACTATGTTTTGTTTTTTAACCATAATTAAATTCGTTGCTAGGCATACATGCTTTGAATAAAACTTGGAGGTATCACCGAATGAAAGTTTAACAATTTTGTCGACACAAATATTAAGACGTCAACTTATTTTGTTCCTTAATAAAAACAATATTCCAATGAAACTTATTTGGATTTGTATGAGTGGAAAAGAAGGGCGACAGAACACTAATCTACAGATACGCCAGTCGAATAAGGCACATGGTATAAATTCGTAACCTTTCGCAATTCTACCAAGAAAATACAGCACTAACGAGCAACAAATTTCTTTAACATGCAGTACATTGGATCAAAGATAGCTCCCTGTATAAGGCCATTTATATGTGTTAGTGATAATCCTTTACTTATAGCAATGAACCGACATTACATTTCAAACACAGTAAAATACATCACGTTTTTTGTGTTAATGTTACTTTATTGTTACATAACAGCACATCCATATAAGTGAAATGCCCTTGAGCATGGCGTTAATCCCAAATCAGCCAAATCTAGAGACAATTCAACGTGAATAATTATGATTTTCTTGTATTTGGACCGTAAATTTCAGAAAATTTCTGGCCTTGCAGAAATGATTGGGAAAATGTATCTTAATTTATGCAAGCCTATTTTTTATGATTCATGGAGTTCTCGAACTCACGACGATTCGAACTATTCAGATTTTCTTGTATTTAGGACCATTAAATGCGAAGAAAATCGTAAATTCTGACTCCAGAAATAATTGATAAATATATTTTAATTAACACAAGATTATTTTTCATGATTTACTAGAGTTTCGAACCCACGTCAGCCAATAACCTTAGATGTAAGGCTTGAGATTTTCTAGTTCTTCAGACCAGAATTATAAAAAATTATAAGTTCTGACACTATAAATAATTGGAATCATATACATATGATTTTCTTACAAAAGCTTATCATATGGGCGAAATTGTGACTTTAGAGGCAAGGCGCAAGCTAGGGATAACTTGAGCTTTGCTTGAATGTAATGTAGAAATTTGTAAAACAGACGTTTTTCAAAACGGAAATTTTAGATTTCGAAGAAATGGTTTTTATCTGGGATGGTATATACTGTCAAACGATAACGTGTTTTTGGAATGAAACTTGCATGATTAATGAGGCGTAGAATACATTTTATATGACTTATACACATCGTGTATATGACTCTTTAAACCCTACACACATTACATCTAAACACATAACAGGTGCTCGTTCGCTTAGAGCTCAATAAAACTTTTGCAAACATATTTTCTTTTGAGGAAAGGCGATAATTTATCTGGAGAAAAAGCCGAAGTAAATATGTACCTGGTACACGTTCTATCGTCCCAACAGATTACATACTAAGATGTCTGTACTGTGACGTTGTGTCTGGCACACATACTGTGTTTGCCCATTCCAAGGGTGTTTTGCGTCGAACAGGGGATATTACTAGCTAGATACTAATGGTCGATAGCCACTCTTCTACGATATTTAATAATTGTTGTCATTTGTGGTAGTAGAGTGGCGGTGTGAATGTTTCCAAGATAAATAAAAATAAAACAAAAATAAAACAACAACACCCACCCCCCTCCGCTGCTCTTTTGTTTTGTCGCTAAGCAGCTATTAGACACCAATATATCGTGCAATGTCCTGCATAGTTGCTCATCGCTTTTGACGATCAAATACAGGTTGTTAAGAACGTTTATAGCATTTTATGTGGAGGAAAATTGTTTGGAAAATCAATTTATTGTTTGAAAACTCAATTTACCAGGTGAACTTTGTGTTCAAAATGCGCACTTTGATGTCAGACAAAATGCTGATTTCGTCGCAAGAATATATGAACAATGTAACAAGACAAACCAGCAAACTGTTCTATCAATTCACTTTTCATTTACGCTTAAATTATGACAAATTCAAGAAAAAACAGACTTCTTAAACGAAATGAGTTTCGGTAACCAGGATATTGACTTTGTTTTATCCCTGAATAAAGTATGTAGATCTAAGAAACCATTCAATGATGCAAATTACTCCAAATTTCTAGCTTAATAATCTGTTACCATTTTGTCACCATGTTCATTTTTCAATAAGGTGTTTGCGATATCTGGTCTTTTCTGAGGGCTTGCCACTTAATTCTATGAAAACAAATATCTTAAACATTTCAAAGGATTATCTTTGAAATCACAAATAACCTAAGGATAGATTTAAGTTCTACACGATATTACAATTATTTCGAGATAGATTTGAGTATGTTAGTTTATATTGAAGAATGTCTGTATATATGTTAGCCCTACATGATATATTCAAGATCTTAATGATATATTCGTGAATTTCAGAATATATTTCAAGCTGCCAGGATATATTTCAAGCTGCCAGGATATATTTAAAGATTACAGGACATATTTGTGGTCTATTAGATATATTTAAGGTCTACAGATATGTTTAATTAACAAAGCGTCCATAATGGTTCGTAGTGGAATTTGTTGTGTCCTATGGCTCTAAGATAAGGGGCAGTTAGTTGTCGTGGTGTCTAGCATTGTACGTTAACCTGCTTGTCTCATTGCAAAATCTTGATACTCTGCTGACTTTGCACCTTGTCGTTCTTTGTTGCCGGTAGCTCTCGGGCTAAGTTCACTATAAGCGAAGTATATTGATGCTGTCAGTTATGGAGGAACATTAATTTTCCAACAGAGCATGTGTTTATAATACTTCACATTATGGTTGACTTGGTGTTAATTATTTGGACGTACACCGCAGTCATGTTACTGAACTACCCCTAATCAAGGCGTTAAACACCTGGGGCCAGTTGCTCGAAGCACTATTTAATTTAATCCGCTACTTGATGACGTCACGCCATGTTGAAGGTCTATCTCTAACCGGATATTAACAATTTAATCTGGTGTTAGCGACTAATCGTCTGTGGATCAACTGGCCACTGTCAATCAATGAATCAATTACTGTTAGTGACGTCATCATTGTCTTCCTGCCTGACTGACCTTGACACCTTCGAATCGGTTAAATGACTTAAAGTGGAACCACTAGCAATAGATACAAACAAATAAATGAATTCAAAATTGCCTTACACTTTTCATAAAGGTATATAGTGCAGCGAACACTCAGACATTATAGTATAATCCTTTTCTATTTCCAGTAACCCTTTCTATTTTGAGCCCATGTTTCACAGTACTTGAAATTCTCCACGTCGTTTTGTAATATGTTGTCTGAACTCGTACACGTGTCCCGAATCATCAAGGAACAATGCTGTGTTTTTAAAGGCTTTTGTGTAATTAGGCAGCATGTAGCCGGAATTGCATGACAAATTCTTTATCTCGCTAGACAGCCCATCTCTTTCTATCACTTTTTAATAACTATCCACTTGAGTGTATATTATAGTTTTGGCGCATGCCACAAAAAAAAAAGGTAACGACGCAAAAGTGGCCATTCTATAAATAAAAGCAATAAGAACACTTACTTTTCTTTTACTCTTTTGCGTTGTTTGATGAGCGAGTTCTATGAAGTTAATTTGGAACTATAGTTTTCCTCAATGTCATTTTAACAATTAAAGCATGCAATATAAATCTCAGGCTTATAAATGCGTGTAAAATACCTTTGGTATTCAAATATTTAAATAGTGAACTTTGTACGACGTTTATTTGTTTCCCCAGCCATGTTTATTGATACGTCAGTTATGTTTTAAAGTTAAACTGTTAACAGATATTTCCTTCTTTTTTCGTATCAGTAGAATTCTTTCTTTCTTCCAATGCATGATATTTACGGGAGTTTTGAGGAAATTATTAATGGCAGCTGACACACCTTGCGTGTCTTCCATGGCATGGAAGTTAATTTAGTCTGTTCACAGTGCTATTTTATTCCGAGAAATGCATAAAACGATTCATTATCACCTTCCCTTCAATTAGGAACGCCATGCAAGTAGCTAAATATATTATGAACGCAGCAAATTTCGAAAGAAGAATATTCACTTATTTAAGCAACCCTCCATATCCCTATAAGCGACAGGATGTCTGTTGAAAGTGGAAGAAAATAAACACTTCTGATCCACTCGGTACATTCTTCTCTAGCGTAACGCGAACCTGAGCGAAGACCGTGGCCAAACGCCGCCAGGGTCTCTACTGTATCCGACTCCAAAATCCCCGATTACGGCTCACCTTCGACTGGATTCCTCCGCATAATTCCCAAATATGGAATTATAATTAGTGCGCTCGTGAGTTAACCCTGTCACCACCTTTCTACCTACGCGGGGAATTCCTCACATGTCTAGATAATTCATTAAGTCAATAGAACAATATTAGTGACGTTGGGGTTGATTTCCACGCTTAAGCCATCTAGAAGCCGCTCAAATTCCTTCGGTAAACAAATAATGTTTTCTATTGGACTGGCGAGAAGACGACATCGACTTAAGCTGGCGGTGTGTTTGAAAACACAGCCTAGTGAAGGCAAATACGACAATACAATGTGAAGAATGAATCTTAACCGTTATACAAGGGATTCTTTTTCGGACAGACAGATCGAAAAATTGAGCAGCCATGATTTATACAACAAAACAAGAAATTAGTTGTCCTTAAATAAGGTTGATCCGTTTCTTCATTAATTGGTGTTAAGCGTCATACTCAGTTGTATTTGACCTTTTGTTATATGACCTCGATGTTCTTCAACAAGTAAATGGCTACATACTAACACAGCAATAACGTGTGAAGACGTTCGCTCTGTTGGAAAATTATTGTTCCTTTCAAAATTAAGAAGTAAGATTTTGCTTGAAATATACTGCCCTAGGCCAGACGATGAGGATCTTATAATTCACAAATAATAACCTGCTTGTAACTGTCGTTCAAATGGGATATTTCTTGCAACTTTGACTTGGACAAATTCATTGTCATTTTTTTTTATTTTCGCTGATTTGGGAAGCCGATTTCCTAGTCAAAACAGATTAATGTTTCAGAGATCAGCAACGGAATCGAACGCACGGCCCTCGGCATAGTTCAGATTGAACTTGAGTGACGCAACCGTTTGATCTATTTTAACACCAAGTCCCTTTTGATAGTAACATATGGTTACATTTTTAGAAAATACCTAGTCATAAAATGTTAGTTATGTAAAATTATTCCGTGTTGGGCTTTTACTCATTTTAGTAATTTTAAAATAAACAAGTACGTATGTACTACGAACCAGGTGGTGAACACGAAATAATCCACGTGGAATTGTATATAGTTCATTAGGACCCGACTAAATATCATACAGCTTTTGGATTTTTTCATATGCACGATTTAAACGCTGGCATTTTAAAATATAGCGTCGTAGCAAGATTCGAACGCTTTTAAAAGATAGTAAAAGTCTAGGAAAAATCAAGTATGCCAAGCTTTATGATAGACATATTCGAGCGTCGGTCCCCCGAGAGGAAGAACACAATATCGATAAGGGACCCGTGTTCCTGGTGAAAATTAAAAGAGTCGTTAGATAGCCTCAGGTATCAAATGTTCCCCCGAAAATCTGGTCACCAGAACCTCTCGACAAACCAGCCTTCCCTGTCTTTTTCCAGCGATAATTTTAACAATACAGCCATAAAATGTTATGTGTTTGAACTCTGTCGAAATAATGCTACTGTAGTGTTCAGTAAAGATGGCAAGGAACACGAGTGACATGACTGCTCTAAGAATATAGAGCCCTTTAACATAGGAACCTAGGTTATAAATACATTTCAAAATTGGAGCGTCCTCTGGCTAAGGGCAGTATGTTTTGAGCTGAGGAAAGCTGCGCGTCTTTACTCAGCACTTGAGGAACAATAATTTTCCTAAAAAGCAAAACTCTTTAAATTTTGTGGTTGTGCGAGTGTGACAAATACTGTCAGAATACATCGGCATTAAATGAGTGCAATACCCTTGAAAGCCAATCAATCAATCAATAAATCAATGAATTAATCAATCAGTCAATCGATACTCTGACATCATGTTCAGGGCATTGCCATTTATAGTTAAACCATGGCCGTCTTACCGCCTTAGTATACAAAATAGCCAGTTTGGACTATGTTGATCAATCAATCAATCAATCAATCAATTAACAAGGCTGATGTTATATTTTTATAGAAGTTCTCGTTTGCTCTTGAAAGTCACTTAAACTGTTGGTACTGTAGGTAAAATGTAAGGTGGACTTTTCATGCCTGGTTTAATTTATTTATTTTTTTGCAAATAAAGATAACCCAAATTACTCAAACTTGAACCTAGGAAATTTCAATCTGCCCAAATAAATTAAATTTATATCCAAGCGATGCACAATACTGTAATACAAGTTTTGTTTAACTACTACAATTAAGTGTGTCATAACAATCAATAAGTAGAAACTATTTAGGGACATAAAGTGGAAAGCGAGGAATCATATAAAAAAAATGAAATGTCAGTTTTGTTAACAGCTTGGCAGTGTCTATAAGTAATCGCATTCTCGCGAGAGTTTCTTAAGTGGACGAGACTAAGACAATTCTCGTGCGCTATGCCAGGCCATCGCGCATTAATTTCCGCCAATATTTGGGGCGACGAAAGCTACAGACCAGCACAAATAAAGAAGTGCAAAACAAGATGGCCCTGGTGTATCTTAGAGTCAGTGTCTCGACGTAGGAAGTAGATTTGATTATATTTTAGAATGTGTCTGTAAGTTGACTAAGACTTTGTGTTTGGTTTTTTCCCTTATAATCTGAGTGTTGACCGACACCGGGTGGCGATACACCACTCTTTCTCACTTGTGGTTTTGTGGTTTTACCTGACTGGTCCAAATTAATTTTATTATTTTGACAGTTGTGTTCATAAATTCCTGAAACCACCGTATCAAACTTTACACCATATAAATCATACCTGATAAATATGTGTTTTGGTTTATGTTTTGAACTACTCCCCTGTTCAAAGGTGAAATAATCTTGTGACTTAAACGTTGTGTTTGTTTGACATGATTCTTGAAAATCCGTTTGTCGTAATTAGTCCGTCGTAAAATGCCCTTTAAGGTGCCTTTCTTCCTGTGGTTGTCCTGCCTTATCTTTTTGTGCCCAATCGCGTCAATAACCCATGTGGCGCAAACATTCCAATCAAAAAACAAAAAACACACACAACAATTATTGTATTAGCCGGCGGGTAAAGCTTGCCAAATAATAAATTAAACTCAATACACGAGCTTTTATTCGGGTTTAGTTTATATTTTGTAGAAGGCCGGTGGCTGAGTGGTCTAGGTGGCCTGCATTTACTCTGAGGGTCGTGGGTTCGATTCCCGGACGTGTTTCACACTTCAAAATTTTCTGAACTGGAATCGGTTCAAACTAAGAAAGTGTTATCCCAAACTAACGAAAATACTGGGTTTAGTTATGTTTTTAATACCAAAATATTTGTTTCCTCGACTATCCAATAACTTTGAGCAAAATATAGTGCTTATTACTATCAACCATTGATATCTTTTCCTGTGTGGTCGACACAAGAATTTACTCGAACAATTATTTTACGGGTCACGTGGGCAGATTTCCTTTAAAAACTAAATTATAATTCGTCCTCTCTGTGCCATGGACCAAACTAGTAACACGACACCTAGCGGACAAGTGTGAAGTGAAAACACTCTCTGAGTTATTGCCCGTGAATGAAAAGGCAATGTTTTGGGACGATAGAAAATTGTGAAATCTCACTTAGCTGAAAAATCTGGGACCTGTGTGTTATACCATTGAACACTTCTTTACTCTTAACTCTCTTGGTTGATTTAATCCCCCGTGTGTAGTGGTGGGCAGGAGTTAATCTCATTCGAGAAGGTAGTTTACCCACTTTTTGACTGGTATCATATTTCTAAGACAGCCTAACACAAGAGGGTCTGTGATCACCTTTGATAGCTATCCACACCAGACACTTTATTCTTCAGTTCACACAAGTTGTAAATTGAAAAAGAAGCATCGCGCCTCATAGCATGTAGAAAGCCTGTGGCGACATCTAGCGGCGTAGAACTTAGTTAGGCCTGCTGTGTTTTTCTTACATGTTAAGGACGTTCCACGATTATATGCTAGTCCAAAGCTTCCTTTAAATCACATGTATGGAATCTAAGTTTTGTCGATGACTGGTGATATCGCGAGGTGGTGTTTATTAACTTTCTTTCAAGTTTTCCACTTATTTAAGTCGCTATATAATTAAAATAACTGAAAGGGCTTGCATTCAAACTGTTTTATCTTCAATTCAATTTGAATAATTGGGTTTTTTAGTTTTCATTTTTTTTTTTCACATTTTTTTTGTCTTTCGTTAAGTGTTATCTGAAAGTTATGAACCAAACATGGCCGCCGTTAATGTCGGTATACTTGCGGAGTTCTGTTTACCCTATTAAAGCCATTCCTGATATATTAAACTATCAATTGATTCAAAGAAAAAAGGCAACAGCTGGTTATATATCTGAACAAATGGTACAAAAACTTGGCTTTCTCTCCATCTTGCATACATGATCAGTGTAATCTAGCGTCAACCTTTACTCCTTCGACTTCCGCCGAATATAGTCAGCTGACCGCTATCCGCCTTCTGATTGGATAGAACATATCACATTCCGGGCACCTGGTCCACGGAAAACAACCGTATATATTCTGTTTTGCCATTATTGGCATTTAAAAGGCGAAAACAAAAAGTCTACATAACAAATGGTATTGGAAACAAAAATTTAGTCTTTTACTTGGTGTTCGAAAGAGCACGTCAGATAGTTTTCGCCAATTGCTTAAACTGACTATTGCTTTAAACACAGAGCAAACAAATCAAATCAACAATATTAATTTAAAAAAAAGACATATAATAAATTTGTCCAAAAAAATCGGGTCAATACAAACTAGTATACGTTTTTGTTGTTGTCGTTGTTGTTGTTGTTGCTCTTTGGGAAGACATACTGAATAGTGAGCTATTCACAAGTTGACCACAATCTACTCGTGAAAATCCGTCTTGAAGTGTACATTAAAGATATCAGGTAAATAGCCTAGTGTCGCCTTATTGGGTTTGTTTTGTTAAGCTAACCAGTAATGTGTAGAGTGCGATACTGTACGCGCCTCTTATGGGATGACTGACCCAACTCTTCATATGCTCATACAAACATATGAGGAGAAAAGAAAATCTCAAGTGACACTTAAGGGCGAACATGACGACCCTCGGCTTCAATAGTTAGTCTCTTCAACGGTACTCAACCAATCACTTAATAAACACCCAATATATACCAAGTGAACAGCAGAACATGAAGTCTACCTTTGATCGCGAGCTAATCAAGCCAGGTATATTTAACAGGTGAATCTGTACATAGGTGTAAGCCACTACGATACGTATCCGCGGACTGTGAAACTGCCTAAACCGACACCCCACACGACCCCGGGAAAGTGTCGGCTGAGACGGGGTGCCATTTTGTCGGTGTGTTATACAACGAAACAACAACAACAATCAACAATGTGGAGACAATGCATTCAGAAGACCAAACGTAAACTGATGTTGTTTTGTGCTGATAAATATGCTTATTTATTTATTTATAATCGATATTAAATAAATTTGATAAGTTAAAAAATTAATACATCTGCAGATTTACCTGCTTTTCTCTGGTCGAGACGACATTTTGTTTTTGGTTAGATAATCGAAGAATGGCGAGTCTTAAATTTTGTTCAGATTTGTCATCTCTTATTCAAATTCATCATGGAAAAAACAAGGATTCGCTTAAAAAAACTTGTAACAAGATGTTAAATAATTGGGAAAATTTAACAGATATATATGTTTGACTAAAGGTTCCTGTTGTTATGACACGGCTCTGCGCTTTTGGCAGATTGTTTGATCGGGGTTATACGTCGTACTTAAGGTTATTACACTCACAGGAGGGCGTGTCAACCCAAAGTGGGAAGGAAACCACCAAACATTTGATCATCACAGCACCTCATGGCCCTAAAATTGCACTATGATTGCAATACATTTCGAAATTCAATAATATTCTGTTCCAAGTATTTCTCCCTCCTTCTTATATCAAAGGGCCCGCGGCCTTGACTTAGAGGTAGCGTGTGCGCTTACTAATCCTACTTCGATTTACCGTTCACGGAATCGAGTCCGTCTGTCGACCATCATGTATATAAGAGAGTCACACGATGTGGCTCCGGCAATCGCGGGGGAGGGTTTTACGAGGTTTCCGGCCGGTTTTCCACTTCTATTAAGCAAGGAGCATACAGTGTGGACAATTCGTCGTCATATAAGTGAAATACCCTTGAGTACGACGTTAAACCCCAATCAAACAAACAAACAATCTTATATCAAAGAACAGGTTTTTATCGTAATGGTTCCATATAGAACCATCCTCTTTTCTAAAGAACCCTCAAAGAACCATTATTTCTAAGACGTGTAGCTAATGCTATTTTGCTTAATAAGAAGGCACTGATTGGTGTCAAAATACATTTCTTGTTGCATTTTGAAGTTGAAGCTGGGATTACAATATACAATACAGAAATATGTATATTGTAATCCCAGGTTGAAGCAATAGACATGCGACAAAACGCCTTTAGATCAGACTACATTGTAGCTGAACACAGTTTTTATCATAATCCAAAAAGTTAACACGGTTGACCGATTGAAATCAACTTAATCTTGAAATATTGTCTGACGTATGGAATAAAATTTTAAAACGTCGAGAAGCCATTCTTGGAAAAAGTTGGTGATTTAAACCAAGTTTTTGGAATTTCCGTTTTACTTTTTTCGTGTGTAAAAACACTTTACAATTGAAATGAGTAAATACCTTTTGTTAGAATGGGCTTGTCACTAATGGTACAGAAATGGCACATTTGTTTACCACCAAATGATAAATGAATGACGTTTAATAGTATATGACTTACGTTTTCACTGCCTGATATACGCTCCTAATTTAATGTGCAAATCCTGGGCTAGCGGCTTTTAGCTTGTTCACATTTAACGTTGATTTACGTCAAATGTATTATTTGGTTAGCATTTATTTGGTAAGCAACTGATAACTGACTGACGTTTAATTCTATGTGATTTTGGTTTTCAATATCTGGTATCAGTTCTTAGTGTAAAGTCTGGACTGACGACTTTAAAGTTGGTCGCATTTAACCCGATTTTGCGTCAAAAGCATTTTGTAGCTTATGTTATACGTGAGTTGCTCCAAATGGTAAATGATTTACTTTCAACACTATATGATTTCAATGTATTTCATACATTATACAGTTTAATTTGTTATCATTGGACATTAGCCTTATAACTTGTTCGCATTTCACTCTGTCTATGTCAAAAATATTTTTTGGCATTTTTAATATGTGATTTACGCTAACTGACAAACTGACTGGCGTTTAATACTCTCTGATTTACGTTTTCAATATCTGGTTTACGTTCTAAGTTTGATTGTATTGAACTTGGACTTACACCTTATAACATGTTCACATTTCAATGTGTGATTTACGTCAATAGTATTTCATTTTAGGATTTGTACTGTGTGATTTACGTCAAAAACTGTCTAATTAACCTTCATAGATATGCGATGAATAAACGTTAATCTCTGGCCACACCTTTTTAAACCCATTAAGAGACCTTCCTACGCATAACTCACTTTATACGTATTGTTCACCCTCAGCGTCCAAACTACAATCATTAAAGCTTTGTGGCGATCAAACTTCAGTATTAAGGCCCAAATATTTGGCTTTACCTGTGCAGGTGAAATCGCTTTGAAGTGACCGACAAACCGATAGAGACGATGACTTCAATAGGCGTCCGCTGACAGTAACCCACTTTGGCTTACCTATGTTTGGATAATTTACCAGCGTGTTCAGCTAACACGGCCAGCGTTCCCCAAACTCCTATAAACACTGTTGTGTTGTGTTTAACCCGAGTCACTGTACGCTGAGTAGCTTTACGTTTGTATAAATTTATAAAACTGATAAATTATGAAGTTTTGTTTTCATTGATTAATTTGGTGTCCCGTGTATCAATCGGATAATGTTAAGTCAGCTTTTATGCTAACCCACCCCATATGAGACACACTTTTATGTTGCCAAAATAATAATAGGACATCGCCCTCCGTATAACAGACCACCTGGGTTTATTTGTCAGTTTGTTTGTTTCATTGGTTGGGGTTTAACACCGTACTTAAGGTTATTTAACTCAAATGACGACCTTGCAGCCTAATGGGTGAAGGAAATCGCACTCGAAACCACTGGCATTAAATAAAGGCAACAAAAACACCAATACAGGACAGTCACAGGGCACAAAACAAAGACATTACAAACAGATCGGTTCCGTTCTGCACCTAAGCCCCGGGAGCACCAGGGCAACTTGCTCCTAACCCTTCACGGCCACCTGGGTAAGGGCATTACGTTTCAAGCATTGTTATAATGTATTTTATAGCACTGGAGGAACAATGATTTTCAATCACAGCAAAACATTTTTCATTGTATGCTTGTGTTAATGTAACTTTCACTTTTTGTGAAATAATTTGTACATTAGTGAAATAATCAATCAATCCATCAATCAATCAAACAATCAATCCACCGAACGACGATCAGACAGACCAACCGACCAATCAACCCACACACCACAAACCCACTCACCACCGATCCATCCACTGATCGACCGACTGATGGATCGATTGATCAATCAGTCAACCTAGCAAAAGCATGTTTGAAGTATATTCGTGCCAGTCAAACGCGATCAGGATTGAAAAAATTTGTTTCATTTTCACTGTTCTTAGCAAAATTGAAAACTCCTCTTTTACAAATTGACATGGACTGAGACATCCTCCTTCGCTGTCTATATTTATAAATCTGCATATACGTTCGTATTCTTATTTCATTGTTTACACCTATAAATCCATTTCACATAATACGTATTTATTCTATTTTTTTCTCGCCATAATATTTTCCTTCTTTTCCTAAATGGGATAAAATAGGCCCTTTTGGGGTTTCTGTTCCCGCCAAGGACATCCATGCATTTTATTTTATCATCATCATAAATTA
>JAQQZZ010075268.1:0-20619 GCA_030265115.1 Mopalia vespertina
GGAAAATTAACTTTCCAACATTATGGAAACACTTCACATCTTGGTTGTGTTAGTGTCAATTATTGTTGGAATACACCACCATCATTAAGTAAAATTCCCTTAAGCACGGGATAAAACACCAATCAATCAATCACACTCTCTATATGAGAGGGTTTACTAGTGTGTCTAACTTCTGATCCTCCTTTGTAAGCGATCATAATTTAGAGTTCCCTTGGGGACGCCGGGTGGCTTCAGTTATCTCAGGGTTGATTTTTACAAGGTTTCTTCATGGCTTTCCACCGTATTAAAATAAGGGAGAGTAAGTCATGGTAGTGAAAGGATTACGACATTAAACCCCCTGATTTGTTGTTTGTATTGAAAATAGAACAAATGTTCCCTTCACCAAAATGGTTCACCTGTTAAGCCACTGTCACACCAAAGCGACCAGTTGCAAATCCACTCAACCAGACAGTTGTGTCTAGTTGAGGATAGTTGACATAAGTCTGAAGTTCAAGTCACGCAGCCCCGACAGCACTCAACCATCCGTCGTAAGCTTTCTCGCAAGACAGAGAGGGAGCAACATCAGCCCTGCTGCCAGACAACGTTTCGAATGTTATTACCGAAGAATGTTATCCGCCATTAACAGACTTAAACTGTTGGTTTCATTGGCTGAGCGTGTCGTTACAGTTGCAGTTTGTTGTGAACCAAATCAGACCGAAAAGATGTCATGTGACGAGTCCCGACACCAACCATGCAACTACGATTGAATATGCTCAACTTGATCCGACAATTTGCGATGGGATGCAACTGACGTCGTAAGAGGTGTCACACCGAGCAGACGGCTAGTTGAGTCGAGTCGGATTAGTGTGACATGGCCTTTACAGTCTACTTTCAGATACGGCTCTCTGGCTAAGGGCAGTTTGTTTGAAGAGTAACAATACTGTCTTTACTTAGCACTGAAGGAAAATAACTTTCCAACATAATGGAAACGCTTCACATCTGGGTTGTGCTAGTGTCAATTTTTGTTGGAATACAACGCCTTCATATAAGTGAAATACCCTTAAGGATGGCATAAAACACCAATCAATCAATCAACCTTCAGATATGTTTGGGGCTGCTTGAGTTAGTTTTTTATGCCCTGGGGATCTCCGAGCTGAGAGTTAACACGTACCTGAGCTGTCATATGAGACTTATAACCTTAAGTACAGTGTAAAACCCAAAGGAAACAAACATCAGATTCCCTTAACAACTTCAGTGTCTGATATACTATATACCTTTGCTTAATGACAAAGATGTACAAATCTAAGGTTTTCTGAATCGGTTTATTTTTTACTTTTATGCTAAGGGTTTTAATGGGACAAGCAGATTCCCCAAACAGAACGTCAGCTGAGGAAAAACAAGGAAAATTAATAAACATGGTGGCCTGTACTTGGTTACGTGTGAAATCTCACAGTATATATAGTTAAATAATATTATGTATGGCACAAAACAGCAATCAAACAAACAAACCAGTCTTGTTAAATCATTAGTTGTATTATGTTGTTTGAATTCCTGTATTGCTATGTTTCTGAGGTCACTGAAGTTATTGTAGAGCCTCACAGAAGTGGCTTAATGTAAAGCTTAACGGTGGTTTGTTTATACTTCACTATGGCGATGAACCCACTGCTCTTTGTTATATTATAATAGAAGATTGCCAGAGCTTTGGTTCAGCATGATTTGAAGGAAGTCACCCGTTCCTTTAATACAACTTGATATATCATGCCGTAAATATACCACACTTTCACTGTGTTACAGGGAATGACTTCAACGAAATGTATTGTACGGGTTGTGTAAAACTTTATCCAATTTGCAATAAAATAGAAGAAAAAAAAACCCCCACATAAATCTGAGAATTTTATTGAAGATTATAACACAAAAACTGACAAACATTTAAGAGATGTAAATCAGCTATCAGAGTGCCATTCTTTTGATTGACCTTAATTTCATATAATTATAGACTCAAATATTATGATTCTTAAGTGGGGTTTAATTGGTATTAATTAAGTCAATCTATGCCAAAATTCTGAACTTACTTATAGCTTACATGTTATAAGTTGTTGCATTTATTGCCCTAGCTCTGATTTTTTGCTTTTAGTAAAAACATGAAACTATGAGCTGCTGGTGTAAAGTTATTAATTCGATAAGCTTTTGTTGTACAATATATCTCCATTTTATAATCTGTCTATATGTAAAACTTCTGTAAATGTAAAGGAAATTTTGTAATCCAATCGAAAATTTTACTTATTTTTATGGCGTAAATTTTTATTGATTTAAAACTTGAGATCATAGTTCTAATATATATAAATATTAGATAAAATCTGCCGAATCAATTACATGCCCACTAGTGTGTGATGTTTGGTAGTAGAAGCTCTAAAAGGTGTGTCAATGCCTGCTCAACAATCTCTGACAAATGTACTGTAGTGTTATTGTATGCTGTGTTTAGCTTCACTAGGCACTCACTCCGCTGTTAACCTGTAAATCTGACTTCCATGGGTAACTCGTAGTACCACAACCACAGTCTTAATTGGATTTTGATTGAACTAGCAGGTGAGTTTATTTGGTAAATCCCATGCAGAATCTAATCATATTGAGAAGCTTTAAGTTGTTTGAACTATAATGATGCAAATAGTGCAGTTTGAGGTTTATATTTACCTGTAATTAAAGTATAAAAATGTATTCATAATGCCATTTTGATCCTGTGTGTATATGTGTAAGATTATTGACATAAGGATTAGAGTGTGTGTTACAATTACTGGCCACCCACATGGCCCACCTGTGAAATGTGTTGGTGTTTTTTTTAAATTCTCATTTATATTTAAAGTTAACATTCAAACTTTATGATAGTAACAAAATTTATATTGAATTTTCAAATTACAAGTAATTACATTTGCGTATTTAATTTAACTTTTCAGTGAGCTTATTAACATGGCCATTGACAAGGAATTATAACAGCAGCCTAGCCTCCCTACTGTGTTTATTTTTGTCCTATGTTGATCTGTAGTCCCAGTGATCAATATAGTAATGTGTTTTACATCCTTATCCTACACTAAACTCAATACATCTATTGACAAGCTAACTCACATGCTGTTTGATCAAATTTAAAGGCATATTTCAGACACTTCACTTTTTTGTGCCAAATTAAATCAATTTGCAATAACTTGTAGAGTTATTATTGGATCTTCACCAATATTTTTGTGAATACCTGTTACTTTACCACAAAATATTCAGCATTAAAGTCTGTAATACTGTGTAAAGACATATTTACTTTGTATCAGTTTAGTGGTGTGAAATATAACCATAGTTCTTTAAACCAGAAGACCATTAACTAGAAGTGTGAAACTTGCATCTTCTCAAAGTCTGTAACAATGGGCACCGACTGACTCTCTAGTGCAATCTAAGTGTACAAAGCCTGGAAAAACAGTATGCTCGGAAATTATTTGATCGGCATGCTGTCCATGATTCTACTGTCGCCCGGTAATAGTCAGAACTGAGAGTGGCTGCTAGCGTTGACGTGAGAACAGCTTTACTGTTGGCATTCACGATCATCATAAGTGAAATACCTTGAACATGACCTTTAACACCAATCAATCAATCAGTCAATTTAAATAACAATCAAAGAAACAAACCTTATCTTCAACATTTCCCCCCATTATTAGAAATCTTTTTTAATTTTTAAATTCATTTTGATAATTTATAACACTGATGTCATTTCTTTTCTGTTATTTGTCTATACTCCACAAACTCAGAGATCTATCTCCTTCCATTGTTTATGAACTATATTATATGATAAGCCCTGTGCTAATTAATACTATGGTGAAAAACTAAATATTATCAAAATGTTTTTGTTCATTTCATTTTTGTCAGGAGTCTGATTGGACAAAGCCTTCTTAGGAAGATTTACTCTGTTGCCATGTCAACGTGTGAAGATGATGCACAGAAGGTACAAATGTTTGTTACATGTCTAATAAAATGCAGACATTACAATAAGAGTGAAGGGACTGCCATTTTACTGTCTGGTTTTCTAACTAAGGTAGTAAGTTCCCAGTATCATCATTTTGGAGGAACATTAATTTTCTAACAAAACACACAATATTTTAAGGTTGTGTAAGACTAGTTATTTATGGTTGGAATACACCACCATCATATAAGTGAAATACCCTTGAGTGCAGCAGTAAACAGCATCGATTTATCCATCAGTTGGGGGCAGGTTTCTTGCTGGTTGGTTAGCTACGGGTGTAAAGAAACTCGACTTGTTTATGCTGCCAGGCTGAAGATTTCACTCTGTACACTGTTTTATTGTAATGCGTCTTCACCTGTAGAGATTTTTATTACGTTAGGGGATCTTGATTGACTTGGCAAGTCTTCAAATTACAATCTTATTAATGTGATAGCTTTAAATCTATTTCATGATAAACCATCAAAATAAGCTACCCTACTTGTAAAATAGAATCATTTTAATATGCCGAAAATTATTTGAATCCAATATACCAGTTGACAGAATATATTGTTTGTACTTTTGCCATTTCTTTCAGCTGTTTATATTTTTAAGATTTTATAATTTTGGCACAAAAAGAAAATTTGGTTAACAAAATTGTTTGTTATCTGTATATGATGGTATCAATGGATGGTATATGATGGTATCAATGGATGGTATATGATGGTATCAATGGATGGTATATGATGGTATATGGATGGTATATGATGGTATCAATGGATGTCTCCTGCCGTGTAGCCTGGAAATCTGTCTCTTCTTCCATGTATTACTTCTGATTTCAGTTAAGAGAATATATCAAACAACGAGATTTTAATAAAGTGAGAGATTTACTTGACCCCATCTATGACCTGGAGGTGATTAGACAGATTGAAAACTGTGTACATGTACGTATTGTTATCATAATGGTGTGGTGTCTTAGACACAGGAAAAAAATGAATGTTCCACAAAAAAAGGGGAAAAACTACATGTACATGTATAAAGGCAAAATTATATTCATTCAGCAAAAAAATATAGAGTATCGTCTGGACAATCCATTTTGATTTAAGTGAAATTAGGACAACTGTGCTATTTCAAACACATCTCATGAAGAATGGGTACCTGCACAAGATTTATGCCAACTGCTCCAAATGGTGGTTCCCTGCTTATAGCAATCCCAACTGTACAAAGGTCACAAATCGTCACAGTGATTGAATAAAATAACTATCACTAATTACCAAATAAATGTATGACAATAATATACCAATAATACTTGTTTAGACTATAAACTATAGTCATGTTTGTTCTAATTGTCACCGTGTTACCTCCTATTAGGATCCTTTCATTGACCTAATATAACATAGATAAAATAGGCAACCAGACTAAAAAATGTTGATTTTTGTAATATTGTTTTTTTTTACTCCACCCCAGTTTGAGAGCACTGATCCTGTTAATCTGGCCATTGACTGTAAAGATGAAACCATAGCATGTTACCTGGTGGAGAAAAGCTTCTCGATTGATAAAATCTATCAGGTAATGTAATAGTGCATGGACTTCATAGATTAGTAGTCAGGAAGGCAGTTGATTAGTAGTCAGGAAGGCAGTTGATTAGTAGTCAGGCGGGCAGTTGATTAGTAGTCAGGAAGGCAGTTGATTAGTAGTCAGGAAGGCAGTTGAGGTGGAATTTTCTGTTGAACTGCTTTCAGAGTTAAGGAGCAACACAAAGCCGATCTGTTTGGGATTTATTTGTATTATGTTTTATTATTGTCCTGTCTTGTGTTCGTTTGTAATCGGTGAAGTAGAGGGGTGTTTCCTTCACCCATTGGACTGGCATGTCGTCATATGTGTACAATAATTCGTCATAGAAACCCAATCGAACAAGTAGTCAGTGCATTTGTTATCTGTGTTATCTTTGAAGAAAAAAAAAACTACATGTATGTAGCTTTATATGCTAGTTTATGGCAGAAAAAAACTATTATTATTATTATTACTATTTTTTAATAAAATGAAGAAACAACATAGTGATAAATTTAAAAATAAAACAATGATAAAATGTACTTAACAAATTTGTTTTTAAAATGTGTAAAGTGTTTTTTAAACCTAACTGGTCATCAACTTAAACTATTTCTTATTAACCCCATTCCCATGTAGTGGCCTGAGAGTAAAGCTAACCTGTGGAGCAGTCATGAAGATGGGAGTGGCAAGTGCCCATGGGAATATGATGCTGCAGATAACGCTGCAGAAAAACACCTGGTTAAAGTCAAATTACTGATTGATTCTATTAGGCAAGGTCGCCGTCACCCTGGGAACAGCTTATTAAGCCCCACCCCACCTGGCAAGGGCAAACCAAAATGGAGAAATACTAAGAAAACAAAGGTGAAGATTACTATACCTATTCCTTTTCATGTGTAGAATATCAAAACTAATATATCATTAATATTACATTATAGCATGCCTTCGTCTTGTGTAGACATTTCAAGTGGAAAGCAGGATCACCTTTCTGTAACTAACATAACTATTTTGTATTATTTAGTTTCTCTGAAATTGGGGAAAATTCTGATTCAGATCAAAAACATCTTGCAACGTAAAAACTAAATAACAAACAAATATAATATTAAGAACATACATGCGGCATGAACTTCACTATACAGCTTTTAATAATTTAAACTTTCCTATCTGTCTGTTGTTTTTTTTAAAAAAGGCAATGGCAATGGTATATAACACGGAGAGATCTGAAGCCGACTTAGCTCGGGATATTGTGTCAAAACTAGGCGCTAATATTGCAACAAAGGTAAAACATAACTACATGTATGTATCCTGATCCTCTGAACATACACATGTATAAGGTGAGGTTAAATATGCAGTATGATATAAAAAGAAAACACATGTGTCAGTTGAAGAACACTATGTTTGGCTCTGATTTTTTCCCCAATAATATTGTTTTGTCTTTTTGCACTACAAGTCATTACAAAAATAAACATAATGCCAATAATTAAGCTGAACAGGAAAACCTGTATTTATCTTTTTCCATTGCAGAACATGAACACCCTACTTCACAACTGTGTTGACGGCCCCCCAAGTTATGTGTATGTATTTGCTAATCACGGAGTCCCAATCAACGTACAAAATCAGGTACAACTTAGCGATATTATCTTAATACTAAGATTTGGGTGGAAATTGCCACAGGTTATTCATACAAGTTGCTCTCTTACAACGGCTGTAATTCTGAAGAAGAAACCTCTAAACTCTGTTCAGGTCCTCTGTAATTAACTATGCCTAGTTGAAGAGCATTTTAAGGTTATTATGCTTAGATTGATTGATTGGTGTTTACACAGAAATTATGTAAATTTGACTTGTATGACGGTGTTATACTTCCAACATAAGGCTATTCCATTTTTTGGTTTTGTATAGTGGGCCCGCCAACTTAGGAAACGGCAAAAAACAACAACAACAAAACAAATAAAATTTCAAATTTTTTTTTTTACACAAATAATGTCTTCTATATAAAAACAAAAAGAACTATGTACAAAAACAAGTTTACTTCATGGTTGGGGTAAAATAGAGAAAATTATCTGAAAATGCTGGCAGTAAAATTGTTGTCCTTGAATGTTTATTGACAAATAATACTGCTGATTTAAGACATAATAAATGAACCAAATGTGTTTGCAATGTTGATAAGCCAAGCAAAGAAACTAACAAATCAAGTCCATCTTTATTCCATACTTTGTATTTTATGTATCTTTTTAAGAATACATACCAGGGTTACATCTTACATCCAGTATATTACTGATTTTATATTGAAATTATGTAAATTTTTACAAATATTTTGTTTCTCTAGGATGGTGACACAGCCTTGCATTTGGCAGTGAGGAAACGTCGATACCCTGTGGTTGAAAATCTTCTCCAATGTGGAGCAGATCTCTCCATTAAAAACAAGGTCAGCCAGTGGAAATCTTTTTTGTTTTACATAATTTGCTTTTAGTGTCCATCTTTTTTACTGATGAGAAATTCCAGCATGTTTTATATCATCATTAATTTGATATTTTATCAGTAAAAATGATACAGAAATTATATGTACTCATTTGTCTTCTTGTGGGGATTTTTGATCTGATTAAGCGTTAAAACTGTTTTGGGTTTGAAGGACTAAAGATGCCAAAAATAATAAAAAGTTTAGTATTATTTTAGTTTAAAATTTGTTGTTGTGAAGTACTTTAAAAAAATATAGACTACTGAACAAAACCCTGAAAAATGTTACTGATAACATAAATGTTTTTAAGAATTATTTGCTGTTTATGATTGGTAGTTTTCACATTTTAACAAAAAAGTACCAAATCTGCATGGTGTTTTTTGCTAGATGGGGCAAACTCCTGTGGATGAAGGTCAAGGTCATATCAAATCCTTGTTAGAGGCTTTTGAGGTATAGTTACAATTTTATTGATTTCAGTAATCTTGGTAAAGTTGAAGTTGGTAAATTGGTGTATTTATAAAGAAGAAAAAAATCCACAATCCCTTTGGGTTCTTTAGAGTTACTTCCTTGTGGAGTGAATTCTGTAAATTAGAGGTTATATATTGTCGCTAGACATAGATTTGAACAAATTATAGGAAAAGTGAGGTTGATTGGATGACTAATCTAATCACCAAGTTGCTGAGCAATCGAAAGTTGCTGAGCAAGCGAAAGTTGCTTGTAATGCTTTTAATATCTGGGAATTCCCCATATCAAATCATTGATTTTTTGTGTATATTTTATTTCTTCTTTCAGCCTGGGCTAGTATCGGCCGTCACAAAGGGATATAACAGAATAGTTGTTAAGCTAATGACCTCTCTATGGTGCAGTGTGACCTCTGTTGTCAAGGTAATCTGGATTCAATGTATAGAACCTTCAATATAAATGCTCTCTGGGTAAGGATGCTGCATATGAGTGGAAAAAACTGAAGTACAGCATAAAACCCTAATCAAACAAACTTAACTTAACAATGGAGCAGTTTCTAACAGAGCAGAACATTTTACATATAATGGTTGTGTTATTGTAGTTAATGTTGGGATTCATCATCATCATATAAGTGAGAAAAAAACTGAAGCATGATGTTAAACTTAAATCAAGCAATAATTCAATATATCAAAAACTCAATGAATATAAACAACACAAATATCATTCACAATACAATTTCTAGCACCATTTTCTTATAGCTGATATTTGGGGTTAACTAATTATTTCAATAAGGTCTTGTGAAGATCTTGTACATGCCATACATAACTTTTTTTTTTTATAAATTTGACATTCACATCAATCAAAATTAAACCTACAACGATTATCTTTTGAATGATTAGCAGCTAAATTCAGCTTATTTATTCATCTTTGATTCAAAAAACATTGATTTGTTGTTTGCATTTACTACATAAAAACACAAATTCACACCTCTAAACTTTTACTTAAAACTCAAATTTTTATTTTGTTGTTAATTTTAGGAAAACAAGACTATAATTGAACTGGCTGAAAGTAAAGAGAAGATGAACCCAGCTGTCTCTGATTGTTTACGAATTCTACGAGAAAACAGTAAGACAAGTGTGAGTCAGTTTTAATTTTAATGATTCTTAATTTCTTCAAGAAAACATATTTTAGGAACAAAATTGTAATACTGAAAATTGTGTTCATTTTTTGAATTCTGACATGACAGAAATAGAACCCCCTTTGGAGAACATCCCAGCATGTACTTTTAAGTGAAATAACATTAAACAGGACATCAAACAGCAATAATTCAAAGGACCAAAATGTTGGGCTTGCAAAAGTCAGTCACTGGCCATTTCACACCTCGACGAGCCAACCAAGCTCTACTAGAAAATAAATCAAAATTGATTACACCATTTATCCTCTTGTTGTTATTATAATCTTTGTTATATATTACAATTTTATACTTTTTAATTATTCATAGGAATTAACCCATGCAGTTTTGAGTGAAGACATAACCTCAGTAAAAAGGATTCTATTAACAGAGAGAGGCTGGAGTATCAATGCTAGATTTAAGGTCAGAAACTGTCAGAATTATTACAAACTTTGTTCTATTTTGACTTTTTTGTTTATTTGAGGTTCAAATAAGAATGTCATAAAATTTTTGTTCTAGATACATAAAGTTATATATTTTTTTCAAATAGTTTATTAAGTTGTTTTCAATGCAACATTCAGATTCATCTGTATATAGAAATTTTGTTTGTATAGACAAATTATCTCCCCTTGGTGTAGTTTGGAGTTGTCTCCCCTGGGTGTGCTTTTTAAATATTTAGTCTTTAAATTTTTTAAGATAACAATAAAATAATTGTTGTTGTTTGTGTATTAAAAAATTCAACTTACCTTAATTTTATGTAAATTTTGTCTTGATAAGTTATACTTATTGTAAGCGTTTTGGGCTGTTGAGGAATTCTAAGATGACAATATTTTAAACAGTTATTTCCTAATATCCTTATTTGCTGGATATTATATTTTGGGTATGCTGCTGCGTCTACAGTTATTAAGTACATTGTAACCCAGTCATGTTATGTGGATTAAAACAGCAATCATCCAAGAATATACAAAGTGTTCCTCGGGTGTGGCTCAGAGATTTAGATTGTATGATCCTCATTTATTGAGCTTATCCTCAACAGAAATTAAAGTCTCTCAGTGGACCTCGGGTGTATTTGTTGATTGATTGATTGCTGTTTAACACCATGCTTAAAGTTCTTTCACTAATATAACACCCATGTACAACATTGCAATACAAAGTCACAACCATATAGTAAAGTGTAATATACAAATGATCTGTTGGAAAATAAATGTTCTTCCATAGTGGACAGCATTAAAAGTGTATGTGTATCAGCAGCCACATGAGGTGTCTGTCTATTGGGGCAATTTTTATGAGGTTTCTACTCAATTTTTCACTGTATTAACTTGTCTATTGGGGTAGTTTTTATGAGGTTTCTATTCAATTTTTTACTGTTTTAACTAAAACATGGGCAAATACCCTTCAGTATGACATATGTTTAAAGTCCAATGAAGTGAAATAAAAAACAAACAAATTTTGGCATTGGTACTGGGTTGCCTCCTGTAAAATTTATAACATAAAATGTTTAATTTGTTCTGTGCATGATGCTTGAACACTTTTAGTGTTTGGAATGTCTTATTTGTTGTCAACAGGATAGATACGGAAAATGTCTGTTGTCATGTGCCATAGAACGGAATAACCTGGAGTTGGTCCAGCTGTTAATAAAACATGGCGCTAAAGTAGAGCAAATGAGATTGATGGAAACTGATATTGTGAGTATATGATCAGTTAAATTTTCTTTCCTTTTTCTTGTAATATTTAAATTTTTTTAAATAAATGTGCTGTTATTTTTACAGCAGAGTAACTAGTTAACACTGATTTTCATTGAATCCTTTTCTATTGGCCAATCAGATTGTAACAGTGATATAGGAGTTGAAAAAGTCTGGAAAACATTTTTTGGTATCTGAGATTTGTCATCATACAAGCTTATTTTAATATAGTCTTAAGTCAGATAAATTATAAATATTTAGATGCCAATAATTCATCCATCCTGTGTAAATTGGGTAATCCATCATTTGTTTTAGTTAAATACCCTTTAGTGTGACAATCTAACAAAACAATTAAATTTTATTTATTCACAAGAAATCATTGAGTTAACATGCCTCAATGTCTTTATTAATTCAAAGGCCATGCAAGCCCTTACTCGTGTATCCGAGTATTTTAGCATAGATAGTAAATGTCTTTTATTGTATTGTCTGGATAATTTTGATAATAATGAAATAAAAGAAAAAAATAACCTATGTAAGAGTGAAATTCTCAGAAGGTCCATGAATTGTAGTGTAATTTTATTTAAATTTTATTCCAGTCCGACAAGACAGAGCCTTTATTTCACTGCTGTATCAGACATGACTGTCCTATTGAAATAGCTCGAATCATTTATAATTGTCTGGACCCTGAGGAACGTCATGAAAAAGATGCTGTAAGTGCTATACTTTTTTTGCAAACATTAAATAACCGAAATTCCCTTAAGCTGATATGCATGCGTTCATGTTTTGTAGCAACATTTGTAATTACTTTGTGCTTCATTAATTAAAGTTTCCATTTCATCCAGTGAAAACTAATGATATGTAATATTTTAATAAAAGAAAAATATATGTACTTTCTCTAAAATTAAAAATATATATTGTGGTTAAACTGCCATTTATTTTTAACCTTAGAATGGTAATACACCAATCTTAAGAGCGGTCGAAGAAGGGATGTCACCAAACTGGTTACTATGGTTACTCAGAGAGAATTCTGGGTATAATTTAACAGATAGAAATAAGGTAAGATAAAATACCAACCATTATGAACAGATTTTATTTACCATAGAAACCAATAGTTGATTTATACTGCTGAATCTAATATTCCCTGTAAAAAAAATATTATGTGTATAGTATGGTCAGTGGACTTAAACTGAACTTTACTTTAAATATGCAATGAAAGTTAGATGAAAAGGCTGAAAAGGCGAAACAGCCAAGATTGTAAAGTGTCCTAGTGACGGTTGTAAATCGTCACCAATGCAACATCCATTTGCAAGTAAAGGTGAAAGGTTCAAATGTTTGATTGATTGACTCTTTCAAATGTATCAGGCCCGTTGGCGTGGCTAACTGGATAGCATGTGCCCTTAATAATTCTACTTCGATGCACCGTTCATGGGATCAAGTCTGTCTGTTGACCATCAGGTATAAGAGTCACACGATGTGGGTTTTTTTTTTTTCAAGGTTTCCTCCAACTGGTGGCTGATTTGATGTTTTCTGTCTAATTGATATTTAAAAACAGTTTTTTTTTTTTGCAAAAACATAATACCATAGTACCAAGTTTTTATATTTGCTAGTCTAAAACTTTGAAGACCTGTTTGTAAAGTATAGATTCCAGGGAACTGAAAATATTGAATCATTAAACACAATTAATCTTTTGATCATGAATGTTTCTAATGTTATTTTGTCAGGACGGATTAACAGCTCGGGAAATGGCTGCTCTAACAGGGAGAACTAATCTAATACAAGTTATTGACCAGGTCAGATCATCCTAATCTTTTATACATTTACATATTCAACATTGGTACAATGTTTTCCTGGTATATGTCTACAAATTAGTGACACTGGCACAGGGATGTTCATTTAATAAGACCAATGAATCATCTCATGTTCCAGATAAATTCCCGAAGACAAGTTTCTGATAGACTGTTAGATTGATAATTGCTTCCATGTTTTGTTATAGCTTCTGCAGCGGGGGTCGTGATGCAAGAAGTGATAAAATAACAAGTTTTCCCATGTTAATGAAATCAATCTGATTAAAATCAGATCTAAACGGCTCCCTGTGTTTTGTGTTGTTGCCATCAATATGTGAAGCCTAATTGAGTATAGTCACAGAGATGCTTTCCAAAAGAGTTTGCCAAGACATTCACAACCAACCCAAAAAATATATTGTGCCCTACTTATGCTGGTCTATATATGCATATAGGCATGATTCCATGTTAACTACAGCCTAGTGTTGTCAGCGTTTGTACAAGGACATCTGGGACATTTTTGTGAACCCAGAAAGCATGACCTTATTGATTACTGTTTGGTAGACCTTGGCATTGAATCTTAATTGGGACAAACAGAGCACGAGAGCATTGCCTTCTGTTCACTCATTTATATTATATATGAACAAAGTCATATTGTATTTTTTGCTATTTTCTAGTTTATAGTAAACCAGCTTGGCAAAGTGTTCCTCTTCCATTTACCTGTAAACTTCTATGGTGAGGGAAACACCAATGTTATTGATACTGAGGTAGGGCAATGAGCAAACTTCTACGTTACACTTTTACGCAAACTTCTATTTTACACTTTTACATTTGATGAATACATATAAAAAGAAAGCTTAGTTAAGTATTGTCCAATTTGTTAAACATTTGTGTAAGGAATGTTGAAACAGCCAAAATTGTAAAGTGTCCTGGTGACAGGTCTGAACCAAATGCAGCATCAATTTACAAGTGAAAGGTTCAAATGTTTGATTGGTTTACTCTTTCAAATGTATCAGATGTTTTAAGAACACACCCAACGTACATGTAATAACAATGTAATGTTACAGGGGCTTTAGTGGTTTAAAAGACACATACATGTACACATATAGCTATACTGCATTTCGACAATATCAGTGTGGAGAAATACCTAACTCATAACTTTATGGTAATTGACAATGACCCATTATTTATTGGCGGTGCTATTGTTAAAAAAAATAATCATACTGAAATAGACATAACATAACGTAAATGTGTATTAATTCTGTTGTTTACAGACAGGAAAGACAATATTAGAACTAGCATCAGCTAACAGAAATACGCAACAAGACCAGAAAGTATTAAAACGCTACAAGAAAATTGAGGTTAGTAATTATTTAAATGTTGGCTGAACCTTGTAAGCATATCCTTTTAGTAAGCCCCAAACTACTGCTCATCTCATCGATATGACCAGGAGCTCTGGCTGTAGCAATCCCATATACTTCTTCTTGGTCCAGGTGGCTTCCTGTTTTGTTCAGTTACCTAGTATATACCTACACTGTTTTTACTGACACCACTATAAGATAAATGAAATAATATTTAACACACCAGCTGAATGAAACAAACTTAATGATGATGGCATAATAGATACTGAAATATTGAGTCAAAATGAAGTTATCATTTTTCGGATTTACAATTCTTGTGTAAAATGTATTAGTATATGTGAAAATTCCATTTAACTCATATTATTGATAACGAATAATTTTTTTGTAAAAAGTGAAGATTAACAGTATTTTGGGTCGTGGGTTCTATTCCCAGCGGGTTTCAACCTGCAAAATTTTCGTAACTGGAATCGGTTCAAACTAAGAAAGTGTTATCCCAAAATAACGAAAAATACCATATTATTGATATATTATTCTCAATTTTGAATTTAATACTTTATGTATGTTTATGTATTTTATTGAATTGTACTTTCTTTATTTATTTTTTTTCTTCTTCCAGAAACGAGGAATTGCCTTATTCAAAGCAGCTGCTACTGGAGACATGAATGAAGTTGAGAAATTGAATGATGCTGCTTATAAGGATAAGGTAACCCAATGTTATTCTGATAATCTCTCAGCCAACAGGCTAAATGTCTTCTAGTAACTTTTTATGTCATCATGTAAGTGTTATTATTTCGCTTCGAATTACAAGTACAATGTATACAGTTATTTAGAGGATTTAGCTATTGGCTGTTGATACCAGGTTGTGTTCATTTAGCTCCGAAGCAGACGATATTGACTACAAATGTAAAACTAGCAGTGCTCACGTTATTCCTAGCAGTAAAACTAGCAGTGCTCACGTTATTTCTAGCAGTAAAACTAGCAGTGCTCACATTATTTCGGTTAAATTACTTGCTTATGTGTTTTTTTAGCATTTAATACCATTCAAACTGAAAGAAAGCTTGCTACTTGAGATTATTTTGATCCGATGAAAAACTGTATTGGGAGAGTGCTAGGTTTTCGTTGCAAGTGGGTGTGGTTTGATCAGTGTCGAACTCATGTGATTAAGGGGTTAAAGCCTGTCAAAATAATCAGATATCCCGGTACTGTAGTAGTATGTTAATACAAAGAGACTCGAAGTTTACAGATATGCCACAGTATTTGTAATGATCAGGCCTTTACTCTTTTATTTTTGTTGAAAAGATGATTTTTGAACATTATACCCTATATAAACGAAGAGCTCTGTGTGGTCAGAATGTGCTTTGTTCATTTGATTCCCTCTCCACCCTTTTAAACTAATTGACCCATACACAATGGAACACGTACAATGTGACATCAACTGTGAAAAAAGTGAAACATTGTAACTGTGCCAATTCTTCAAATTGTTTAGGGTTATAGAATATTGTACTTTTTGTGTTGACAGAATGGTTATACAGCGCTGGTTAGGGCTATTGTCTTTAATCAGGTAGAGGTCGCTAGGAAGCTGTGTATTGACAGACCCGTTCTACCATCTATTCCTGACAATGTATGTTCATAAAAAAACTTTTTCTTACAGCTATTTAATCAATAAACAATTATATTATTTGGCCCTCTGGCTAAGGGTAGTTGTTTGAAGAGTAGTAATGCTGTCTTTACTTAGCACTGGAGGAAAATGAACTTTCCAACATTATGGAAACACTTCACATCTTGGTTGCACTAGTGTCAAATATTGTTGGAATAGACCATAGTTATATAAGTGAAATACCCTTAAGCACGGTGTAAAACACAATCAATCGATTATATTATCTGTTCTGTTTTAAGATGATTTTGTACAAAATGAGTCAATAATATATCTCCCCAAACAATCCAAATTTTACCTTAAATAATAGGGAATAAATGGAAGAACATAATTCATCAAACAGAGGAAAACAATTTTATGTTTGAGTTGGTGTGGATACTGAAACTAGTGCACCACTCTCACATGAGTTAAATACCCTGGAGTACAGCACTTATCAATCAATCAGTTTGTAGTTCTTCTGCTAGAGGTATGATGGGATATCTGTGTTGCTAATTTCAATTTAAAAAATGGCATAAACAATCAAATATAAGAAGTAACATAACATAACGGGGCTAGAATCTGCTTTGAAAAGTTGTTCATCAATAAACCCAGAAGTTGTATATCTATAAATACCTTGTTATGTTACTATCCCTGCTTCTAAATGCCACTCAAAGAAGTTAAATATAAGAAGCTCAATACAGCTTTATTGTCCCATCTGCATTTTTTGTTTTATAAAATAAAATTTAAAAAAAAAACCATTTTAATTAAATTTTATGGCATATATTATAAAAGACAGTGACTGGTTATATGTAGAACAACCTCAACTGCTGCACCAACCTATAGAACAGAGAAACAGACGTAAAAATCAATACGGTTATAACTCATACATTATCATGCTGTTATTAATTTGTTATGATTTCAGTGTAACAGATATCCGCTCCACTATGCCTACGCACTCCCAGAGGAGGAAGGGTCTCCATTCGTCCACTTGCTCCTAGAAAGAAATCCTGATGACCTAGAAAGACGTTTTGATAAGGTCACAATTCAACCATATTACTCTATTAATATTTAATTTGGTGCCCTTGGCCATGGCTAGTGCGTTGACATAGTTCCGATGTACCGTTCACAGGTGTGAGTCCCTCTGTCGGCCTCATGGGCAATGGCATAGGTTTTTTTCTTTACGAGGTTTCCTCCTAGTTATCCGCCGCATGTAAGTAAAGCTGTGTGTGAAATTGATAATCTGTCATCCTAAAGTAAAATACCCTTAGTATAATATTAAACTCCAATCAATTAAACTCCAATCAATTAAACTCCAATCAATTAAACTCCAATCAATTAAACAAACAAACAATAATATTAATTTGACAGAACATTTAAATAGTCCACATATAAAATACGTGAGGAATTATAGATGCTTGTTAACCAAGCTGTTATATTTCCATAATTATGGATCCAATGATTTAAGTCTCATTTCTTATATCTTTATCACATGTGATAACTTTTTTGAGGTTCAAAGTTTCAATTCTGACAGTGTTTTCAAGTTACTGACAAAACATGATTTGATGAATCCTTATTTAGTCCTACAATAGGTATACATATGGTAGTTATACAATGATGCTTTAATTCTGTCTGTTTAATGGTGGTCTATTACAAACATATATATTGCATAAAATTGTTAGTATATAAGGACTCAAAAAATAAACATTTGTCCTATACTTGAAAACAATATCAAAATAAACATTGAAATATAGATGTTATCAGGAAAACTTTGGTATCTTTAACTCAACTTCTAACTGAAGCGCATGCTTGCTGTACCACAGAGGTTCATCTTCATCCGTTTGTAAAAGAGGAAAGTTTGCTGATATCTCCAGACTGTAGGGGGGCCTCTTTGCTATTTGAATAGTTCTGAAATAAATCAGCCGTGTTATAGAAAATAATGCCACCAGTGTTATGTTTGAGACTGCCAAATTTAACATATTTCCATTCCATGTACAGGATGGTAGGATCCCAGCTGAATATCGTAATCTCCGAGACACAGAGGAAATTCACCTGATACTGCATGAAGCCAGAACTCGAAATGCTTATAGAGAGGTAAATATATTTCTAAAAATTAATTAAAACTGACGAATCATCTCATTTTCTAGATAAACTAGATGATAAAAAACAAATTCAGACAAAATAATAACATCCTCTTGGATCTATCTTGAAATTTGCTTAAATGATATGGTCGCCCCAACTGATTTTTTATTAACATAACAACCTCAAACATAATTAACATTCAATTAGCCTGTATTAACCAGAGAAAATCCTGCAAATTTATTATACACACACCTTCATATAATGTTTCTGTAGCATTTTCTTTACTTTTTTTTTTACATTTTGTAAAAGTTCAAATCAAAAAGCATCATGAACTAAATGGTTCTAACTTTTAGTTCTTTCAACTATAATTAGGACTCCTGGTATTCTGTAAGAATGTAAAATATACCCAATTTGTGGGTCACTTCTTTGTATGTCATTGAGCACTGCCACTTGATGGTTTTAGAAGAAATTCCAGCGTTAAGATATCCCAACTGTGAAATTTCTACAGACATAGTATTTGTGAAATTTAAATGCAACTCTTTATTTCTTTCTCAGAAAGATGCATTTCTTGTTGAGCCAGAGGGTGATGAAGAACAGGGTTTTGAAAGGGAGTCATGACAGAGTTATGGGCCTTGGGTGGAATAAAAATTATTTTGTTACCATTATTAAAGACATAATCAGTTAAATATGATTGCATTATTTACTCAAATGATTGTATCATCGAAACAATGGAAGAATGGCTGAAACCTATTCAACAAGAAAAAACTCAGAGGGTACCAGTACGTCTCATTAAGGGATAAATGATAGTACCAATCAAAATCAAACTGATTTAAGACATTCATCATTTCATGATTTTGGGAGAACAACTGGTGGATAGTGTCAGTATGTGTGACATATGGGATGTCTCTCAGCTTAATTCAAATAGAAGACATGGAATTACCCTTTCACTGGTTTGAACAGTATTGTAGCTGATATAACAATCATCCAGTTGCAAGAATATAGATGTATTTTCAACATACAACAAACCCCGGTGAAGGCATGCAAATTGTTCTTTCTCTACATATACAAATAAATAAATAATAGATATGTGTGTGCTACCTGTTCATGCAAAAAATATTTTGTGGCTGGAGGATCAAGGGAGCTTCCAAGTGCTCTCAAAGTCATGGGGCAACATCAAGTCAATCTATTTTGGCGTTTTTCTTTTGTGTCTGGTGATTGTCAACAAGTTGTGTTGAGGGTGGTACTGGTTTCCTAAACCCAATTGAACTGGCATGCAATCATATAAGTGAAATAACCTTAGTGTGCATTTGGTTTAGACTGTATTTATGCCACCTTGTTTTAAGGTAACTACTACATGTATTATTTTTCATGTGCTCAAGAAGTATCTACAGCAAACCATATTTGAACTAAAATTAACTATACTCCAAAATTACTGTTTCTGTGTTTATTATTATAAAGATTGGCATCTTTTATGTACAATGTACTGTTATGGTGTTATCATTAACTTTTAAAGTAGATATGTTAAAAGTAGATATCACAGAAATTTGACCTGTGACTTTTGGTTCTAACTTAAGAAACATTCTGGAAGTAAACAGTAATCTGCAACTGATTGAGTGTCCAATAAATCAGTCTGTGTCTGGTTTGCTATGTTTGGAACTGCATCACAAAACCTTTTTTTAAAAATATTTTCTTGTCGTAAACTCTTAGTTCTTATGGCGTTGACATTTTTCTTACCAATTGATCAAGTTGGTTACCATGTAAACCAGAGAAATTTCCAAATCAAAGCTGAATTAAGCTGAACCCTTTGGTATAAAAAGAGTCCATGACAGTAGTACTGACATATCAGATGTAAATACATGAAGAGGGAAGCCTTTTCTGGTTTACTAGGATTCTTACTTGGTCAGTATCAAGATCGCATTGAACAGTTTGTAGTCATTCTTATCTGGCAAGTGTCAAACTATAATATTAATTTGTGGTGGACATTGAAAAAAATATAACCGATCAGCAACCTGTTAGCCCTCTGACTAACGACAGTATGTTTCAATCTTACTTAGCACTGAACGATTTATTAATTTTACTACAGAGAAAAATTCTGAAAATATTTTCTGGAGGTATAATATTTGTTGCCTTCTTGGAGTGATGAAAACAATAATTCAGAAATATCACATCTTAAACATTTTGAAAAAACTTTTTTTTTCTTTCTTTTTTCTTCCTGGAAATGGCATGTGTACCATATAATAATCCCATAGAGGCTTGTAACATTGTTCATGGGTATTGTTTGTTTGGTTTGAGTTATACTAGTATGTCCTAGTAAATAAAATGTTATTTGAGTCATCTGATGGCATACTGGCCTGAATAATACTGAAGGTTATCTCCCTTGACCACACCAACACCAGACAAGATACCATTTTGTAACCGTCAAGTGCCATCTAGCTTTTTAACGCAGACTGGGAACTTTGGGATAAACCCGCACCATTACTGTCTTACGAAGGTGC
>JAQQZZ010075279.1:0-29654 GCA_030265115.1 Mopalia vespertina
AGCGTCAGGGTGGCTTTAACTGGGTTAAGAACTTGCTGGACCCCTTGGGCTCAAAATGAACCAATTTTTTTTTATCGTTTGGATTAAAAGTACGGTATTCAAACTATATGTTGGTGATCCAAAAAGTCGAAATTCTAATTACAAACAGTTTAACTGGAGGCTATAATTTAGTTTTCGCATGATCATATATTTAAGTCGCACAACTTTAATTGACTATTTCTGGCACTTCAGTTTGAAGCAGACATTTTCCAAGGCGTATTTCTAAAAAAACTATTCATGTTAGAAACTTCAAATTTGTACCACATAAAGAGCACAAGGCGATCTAGTAAACGGTGTCTCATTTTTAGAAGTTCGTCCTTGATTTTTTAAAAGTGTTTTCTGAAAGTTGTATTTTACATTTCCAAGGTGGGATAGACAAAAAAAATATCCACGGGGATCGTTCTAATAAAAATTTCTAAAAAATGAATCACCGTTAACTAGTTCAAGGACTATTCTACTCAGTCAACTAATTTATTGAGTCTTATCGTTATTACTTTTCGAGAAATAAACTATGAAAAATGCTGCCTATTTTTTTCTGTCTGTTGACATTTACTTATTTTGCAATATTTTTAGAAATAATAATTGGATTTTTACCACATTCACAAGTATGTATAAATCCTGAGTACTCCAGCTGTCCACAAATATATATTTTGAGTAAATGAAGAGAGATATATATGGTACTGATTTCCATTCTTCTGCATAAGAGACTAAATACAACAGGTGTTCTGAAAATCGACCAATGATGGGTCCAGCAAGACCTTAAACCGGTCTCCTTCGCCATCAACACTGCCTTGTGTAAGTGAAGTAACACACAGACGTGATGCCAAAAATCATCATAGCAATGGTTTGTTAACAATACCATTTACCTGAATGTTTTGTTTCATGTGTTCTACATTATGACTTTGAGGTATCACAGCTATGCTTCGCTGAACCTGGAATTTCAGCGCCACCTGTTGTAAGAGAATCAGTATAATTGAGAATAGATTTACATCTCCAAAATATATTCAAATTAAAATAACAACCATATGCCAATACAATTTTAACAACTGACGCGACGTCTGGATTTGACGACGGTTGTCAGAATAATAAATACTTGCTATTTTGTTTGCATGTTTTACATCATGCATTGGTACCTGGAATTTATATATATAAAAAAAGTCAAATTTGAGTAAATTCAAGGTACTGCATAAGTGACGTACCTGTTGGGGCGTTTTATTGTGTCGTTCTGATATGGCATCAATTATTTCCGTGGACTGATCTTTGGAAACTCTGTCAAACAAACAGACTTACATTACTGCATAGTTTTCATTGTTGTAAACATTTATTTGCTTTTTTGGTTTTATTCTATCAAATTTCGTCCTTGTCATTTTGTTGTCACCCGTACTGTATACTTCAAATTGCATTGTTTTTAATCATGTTGAAATATGCTTGATGCTTTTATTGATTTAAACCAAATGATAATATCCGCGTCGTTTAACAGCGGATCTTCACATTACATTGATTATCGAACTTACGTAGCAGTATTTAGGAATTGGAGCGGCATGAATCCCGTGACAGCTACTTTATTTGACTGACAAAACTCAATTAAACGACTGTTTTGAAAAAATAAATTTGTTTCAATCTGAAATAAATAAATACAATGAATGATAATTGTGATAAATAAAAGAACTATATTTTTAGAGCGCAAGGATTGGCCAAGTAGGCGGTTGCGTAATGAGATGAGAGTTGAATTGTTGATAAGAACAACATGTGAGCATGCTGTAATGCTTTGTAACTCCTCAGTATAATATAACTATTCGTGGTTCATCTCCTCCCATACAATGTGTTGTCTCCATCACAAGTTATCTAATCGTATCATATAAAGCCCTGCTTATGTCACACTACAATGCGATAGAACTAACGGCAACTGACCACAACTGAGCACTTATGTCACAAAACAACTCGCACATCAGAAACTGGACGCAACTCACTGGAACTAGTTGGTAACAGTCGTACGAGCGCATATATCACTTGAGATTACTTGGAACTACTTACGATCAGTTGCAACTGGACGTAGAAAGTAGAACATACATGTGCGACTATCTGGAACTGGACGGCAACAAGCTGCCGATAGACACAGCGGAGACGCAGATGCGCTTATGTCACATTCAATGTTACGCTAATTAGTCGATCGTAAACTAGTCCACTGCAACTGATCAGAACTAGTTCTCAATCGACGTAACTGCGACATAGGCTAGGCTTTAAGTCTAGCTTATGTCGCAGATATGGCGCATCTGCGTCTCTGTTGCGAAAGTGGGCAACTAGTTGCCGTCCAGTTCCAGATAGTCGCGCATGTTCTACTTTCTACGACCAGTTGCAACTTATCGTAACTAGTTCCAAGTGATCGCAAGTGACAAGCGCTCGTACGACTGCGACCAACTAGTCCCAGTGAGTTGCTTCTAGTCACTGACGTGCGAGGTGTATAGTGACATCTCGCACAAGTGCTCAGTTGTGATCAGTTGCCGTTAGTTCTATCGAATCGAAGTGTGACAGAAGCAGGGCTTAAGAAGGAAAGAACCCAATTGGCCATCAAAATAAAAAAAAAAAATACGAAGAAACCAAAGGCATATCCGTAGATGAAAATCTTGCATAACGAATCGCACATAAAATAAAATGAAAGAACATGTCGAACTAAGAATTTCCTAACATAAACATTCAATGCAGAATCAGAAAATTTCGAAATTTTTAGCATTTAAAATCAGACTGAAAGGCATATACATGTATGTTAAAACGTTAAAATGAGATTAAATTAAATCGATAAATCATGATCTGGACAGCCTCTCAGAGAGTTTCTGAATAGATCTTGTCCCATGAGATCAGCAAATCTAGAGATTTTTTAGCATTTATGCTGAAGGTAAATTAATCTCAACCGTTTTCTCATAACGATTTACATGTACATTGAAATGTTGTTTGGTTGAACACATAACTTTAATGTTTAAAGTTGATTATAGAAGAATATTTAAAAGTCATAATAATATCATCAAATTATATAACTTGACTTGGTTGTTGAATTAAACATTCCTCAGTATTGCTATCATCTCAGTAATATGTTGATCGAGGAGAGAATTGTTAACACTGTTTACCTGATTGACAGCTGGTTTTATTCTGGAGTTATCGATGACCCTCTGAATTTGTCTACTGTTAAAGTTGGATACGCCAATGGATTTTGCTAATCCCAAATCAACACATTCCTCCATTCCCTATGGTAATAATACAAAATTCTGTAAATTTCCGTCCAATAATAATTATGTAAAGAAAGCAAATTATATAACAATTCAAAAATCAACGTGAAGAATAACGACATAAAAGATTTTGTCAACCGCCCTGGGGCCGGTTGTTCAAAGCTCCGTTAGCCTAACAGCCTGTTAGATGACGTTCCGTCACAAAGAAATTGACGTCACCTCATAATAAAAACTCTTCGTTGCGCAACTTCTACTAACGGTCCGTTAACTTAACAGAGCTTTGAGCAACCGGCCCCTGTACAATATATGTGGAACAAGAAAAAATGTGATTCAGTCTGTTGTAGAGTTCTTGTGATAATAACGTGCAGAAATAAAGGATAAATTTGTGTGTAAAATGCACTGTAAACAATACAGAAGTTTTTGTAACCCGCGCGTCAAACTGGCGAAAGACAAACATTTTATCAAATAATCATAAGTGTTGGAGTGAGGGAGTTAATGACACTGAAGTTTAAATAACGGGACTCTCGTAATGTCAAAAAGGGTGCGTTGCAGGCGGTCCTCTGGCGTCAAAACGGGTCGAGAGTCAGACTTTTTAATGCCGTCAAAATGAAAAAATGTGTTTGACGTCATCTAAAAGCTCCACTATCACGAATGCTGTGACGTCAGAGGACCGTATTGTAAGTCTAAACTTACCTCTCTTGCCTAGCAACATTTTGCATAATTCACGACCATATTTTGTATATATCGCTGTGATATAATTGAAAAGAAAGTAAACGATTTTAAATCTTGCATATACTTAAACGTAATTGATTATTTAAAGTACTTTTTCTTACGGGCTAAATCGTATTTCACGTATAGATATATTTTTCCACATAAAAACTAGCATTATATCAAAACTTGTAAATCAAGGTTAAACTTTATTTCAACTTCAGATAAATTCCATGTTAAGTTGCATGGGATAAATATTAAGATAAAAGTTAAAAAAGTCAAGTCAGTTTTCAAGAATTACACTTTGTTCCGCACCAATAGTTAAGAAAAATGAGTAAATTTTATAAATGTGGAGAGTAAATGAGAGTGAACGGCATATATGTCAAAACGTTACAACTGGTACAGGGATGTCGACCATTAAATCTATAAATCATATCGTGTTCTAGATAGCCGATTAGTGATATCTCGAAACGAACGAATAGGTCTGTACAAATTAAGGCGACAGACCACGGTCAAACCTATGCAGCTTGTGGCCACGATTGCATGACAATGGCATTAGCGTCAACGAATTCTCCCGCTATGGTTGCTACGAAGTGACCGCGACGAAAAAAGTCCGATGACGATGGCTCGGAAATATAGTTCCGGGCAGCATTGACTGCTTGTTAGTTGCCGCAAAGCAATTCGCACCCTCTTCAGTCCACTTTTGACAGGGTTTGCGATCAGGAATCGTCATCGAAACATATAACAGGTACAACATACTACACCTGTTGAATAGGATATTCAGGGAGACCATGATAAATATCAATACGAACCTTCCATGTGTCCAATAGATCTATATCTGCGAATACAACCTCTCCATTGTCATCTATAGGAAAATCATCGGAGTCACTGGGCTGTAGAACAAAGTGCATGCGTCAAATCAATCTAATTAAAATCAAATCTCTTAAACGCTCCGGGTGTTTTATTTGTCGCTATATTGAGATCTAAGGCAATCACTCTACTAATACTGTTCAATTAGGTCAAGCTTATTGGGGTTTACGAAAGGTCACAGTTTCAGTTGTCCAATAAAAACACAGATAAAATGGGGCCATGGTAAACACCGCATTCAGCCAAATAAAGCAGAAACTGTCCGATTTCTTGTTACTGTTGTAAACGGGGAAAATCGAATTTCACTCAAAGTTTATCATTTGAATGGTGTTTGTTGATTGTGCGTGTATGTATCCGTTGGTCATGTTAAAATACGCAGTCGGGAAACTTCGGTATGTCGGCGGAAATCTTCGGCTTTTACAAACCAGAAATGAGAAGCAGCTCTGTGATTGGTCAATTTAATAAACCAATCGACATTATAGGGGTAGTGATTGCATTAGATCTCAATATAGCGACAAACAAAACACGGGGAGCGTTTTTGAGATTTGATTTTAATTAGATTGGGTGATAGGCTAGGTGCAACCCAGGCCCTAGTGTCTTAGATCAACGAACTTGCATTCTGGACGATATAGGAGAAGCGAAATCAATCGTTTTCAGAAAAGACTATTATCGTGTTTCCTTATGTTTATCATGTAAAAATAAAATAAAACTGCAGAAGCAGTTAGCTGCGATGTCATATTAGCCATATTGCTAATAGTTTGTTATCCGAGCTACGGATAACATCCATTCGTGGTGAACAGCAACTCCATAATCTGAACCGGGTTTCTTCACCAGATATATGCATTGAACTGCCCAATCCATAACCACAAAGTTTACACTACTACAGGAGAGTTCGTTCGTCTTACGCGAAAGATGCAGCAGATCATTTTTTCTCAACATACATCTACATCAGGGCCGTCGTCCAGTTAATGGTGGACACAGGATTTTGAGACAGTGAAAGGGGCGGCGATTCAAATAGGTGAACCAGACCCTGGAAGCTCTGTGAATTAGGTAGCTTAGAGAGACAATCTCAGTTGATTTTGGCAGAAGATTTGGTCAGTCATTGATAAGATCGATCTTCGTTACGTAGTTTAAAAAGAAAAATTACTTACACAAGTAAATTGTATATAGTCTATTTTAGTTTTATTGTCAAATCAACGTCACTCTGAAAAGACAAGGGTGTACGAAAATTCAGCATTTTTTTTTTTATTTGTAATTTTGATTTATATCCACCTTATTCAGGCAATTTAAGAGTTATTGTATTATAACGAATAACCAGAGAACACGCATAAAGAGCGTATTTCTGCCTAACCCTATATTAGACAAACGGACGTACAATTTGGACTAGACCAATGTTTAAGGGGCTATACATGTAGTATATCATCTGGCCATCAATATTTTCCAACGAGAAATCGGCCCTGTGATCAATAACTCTATGTTATATAGCGTATAAATGATCTTAATTTATGGACAGAACAATATGTAATATATCACACTTCACACATCATAGCCACACAATGCTAGCACTGCTCAAAATGGGAAGGGCTCAGCCCCTACCCGCTTACAGATAGAGGGCTCGATCAGCCCCGCAGCCCCCTCTTCTTCTGCCGCCCATGTTATCTTATCAATCAAATTTACAACTAAACAAATAAACAATTTTGACAAGTGTGCTGAGCTGCTTTATATTGATCCAATAAAGAGGACCGAATTCCCCTAAAAATGTTTTGTCTGATGTATGTTATCGCCTATATCAATTGCAATAAATGTCAATTTAACTCATTCATCATTTTCTACAGTTTAAAAACTGATACGATATTTGTCCAAAGATTTATCACAACGCTTAATGGGTGTCAATTAATTAAAATCAGATAAATCATGTTATTTTCCAGATGAGAATTAAAATGACACTTGACAATCTGATACCATTGATATATAGACATTTCGAGGGGAAGTGATTTGTTTTGTTATTTCCGATATCTACATGACTTTGGAATCACCTACAATATAATCACAAGAGCAATGTTTCGCTATTGAAGCAGATTAGAGTTCAAAGGGCAGAGTTCAAAACGTCGGTCAAATAAACAAGAATGCATGAAGATGGCCCCATGATATCTGGAAAGAAAGAATTGAGCTTAAATCAAGTCTTTGAAATACTTCCCTAAACTTTAGCATTGTGCGTCAGATGTTGCTGTTTTATTTTTCTATCCAAAAATCAGGCCTATTCAAACCGATGAATCATCCTGTGCCCTACATAAACTATCGGAGACAAGTTTCTGAATGGATCTTAATGACGAGTTGTTAATGGTGACCTAGAGACATCTGCGGAGAAGGTAATTGAAGCTATTGCACTCACTGCTTTGCTGTTTGCAGAAATGGTGTAATTACTCATAATAAGACTAGCTCATATTACAATGTTCTCTTTAATTTGTCAGCTTAACGCATCTTTCTGAACATAACTGGACGATTTAGCATCTATAAATCAGCTTCCCCCACCAGCTTAATCGGCTTATATGTACTGCGTATTATATTAGACAACGTTAAAATCATGTTGATAAGAAACGTTCTCCTGGTTAATTTACACGGACGACAGAGTCATTCTTGAAAAAACGAAGATCCTTCGATCTCATGTGAAGTAGGTACAGATGGATATGTCTGTCCGTCGATTATACCTCTATTTCTAATGACGTTCCTATATACAGTTTAGCCACCTGTATCCCATACTAATCTAAATAACATTTGATCAATACAGAAAACACAGAGTCATAAGTAAGTAAAGTTGGATAATTCATTTAAACAGGATAAGGAACATTCTTATCCCCAGCTGTTTTCCAGGACGGCCCTTTTTCCTGCAACATTTACATCACAATATTAATAGCTATTTATAATTTTTATATATTTATAAATAACTTAAAATACCATTAAAATTTAAACTTCTTCTAAGCGCTACTGTGTATGGACTATTTACTATATGTATACCCCGGGTACACTATAGGTATACCCTTGGTACACTATACGTATACTCCGGGAACACAATACGTATATTCCGGGTACAGTAAACGTATACCCCGGGTGCAATATACGTGTACTCCGGGTGGACTATACGTATACCCCGGGTGCACAATACATATACACCGGATACACTATACGTATACCCCGGGTACACTCAGAATGTAGCTGAATGTACCGCACACCACCTCGAACGTCAAAAAATCGTCGCGTTGGCATGCATTATGTTTTAAATCAACTGATTAACATGCCATAGCAAAGTCTATCTGTTTTGGGTTCATAAGATAATTACTAAACTAAATTTACGTTCTCAGCCATACGATATTCAGTAAGTTTAGTTAAGCGTGTGGATGTACACTGTAGTGTGAATTCACCGGTAAATAGACTTCCTACGAAGAAAACGAACGACCTAAATACAGTTTAAAGCACATCAGGAATTTTGCTTCGTTTTGTTTTTGTAATTTTAGTTATTGATTTTCTTTCTTCTTTTTTTTGTCTTCCGTTTTTATCTGAATCCAAATCGATTATCTGTAAAACAGGGTCTTGGCGAATCAAACTGTGGGTTTTAATTTCCTAGTTGTCAGTATGATTTCAATTAAACGGCGGATATTAGTCAAAGCCTTTGATCCTGAATACTGATGATGTAGGTACTATTGACATTGGCATGTCCATAATTTCCTTCTTTGATATCCACTTCACGAACGAGTTTCCATTAAAAATCTTTACCAGTTTAGACTGTTCAAAAAGGTTAATTTGTCAATTAAGTCGGTTTTTCATAATACAAACTAGAAAAAAAAGAGATCTGTTCCAAGTATTGATAATGTGACAATGTATCACTGACACAGATTTTAAATATTTAACGCCCATCTTCGGCAAGGTTGATATCAACATTTCCGAAAAATGTAGATCACGAGCATATAAAGTGGCAGCTGCCTATTTCCTTTTGTAATATTAACACGTATCATAAATATGCCAGATACGGGTTCGCTCAACACGACAGACATACTTCGATCTACTTTTTCTCCTATTCTATTATGTGTGAATCGTACGCAGTGCGTTACACCTATACTAGTCAAATTGAATCTTACATTACATTAACACAGCAGAGTCCCTAGATATACATTATTTAAAACATACTATCCAGACAATGCCAACTATTTGTCTTTAGAAATAGACTTTCTTCCGTGCTCTCCACTGATGTATTTATAAGTGAAATGACGTACGTTGCTCATAAAGTACATTGGAAGACTTTATATCAACCTAATTATCTCCTAGAGTCTCACCATTGACAGCGAAAATTCTTTCATCTTTATTCTTCAGGAACAATATATATAGGTACCTTTATTGCATGTATTAGCAGAGTAGGCCTAACTCACACTTGAAGATGAGAAAAAGCCCAGAGTTCTCTTTTTCCTTGTAACATGTGCAATATGCCTGTGATATTATCGGATTTTTTTAAAGGACAACCTCTAAGTGGAATGCCTTTCCTATCAGAGGTGCCGGTAAAAAAAAAAATATATATATACGGATATAGTTTATGTAGAAAATACGAACTAGATGACTTCCTATCTTTTGTGCTGAGATCGGATATTGGCCAAGGCATGTGAAAGAGAAAACTGCAGTAATGGCGAACTGACGTTTTTTACTTTTCTCAATTGACTAGTACAGGAAATTTCTTGATCTTCTCAAAGCAAAAATTAATTCCCTTTAAAGAACAATATGCAGTCGTTAATATCAATTCAGTAAGTGAGGAATATGATCTGCTGTTTTATTAACCAAATATGTGTAAACCGATATTGAAATGGGTTTAATGTTGGCTGACATACCTAAATGTATATCTAAGTTTGTTACGTGACACCTGTCTTTTTCTTTCTGTAAACTACGGACGTCAGCATACCCGACCACGACTTGCTAATGCGGACATTTGTTCATCTATATCCTGTCCACGTCTATTATTAATATCGGTTATGACGTACAGCACAACAATAAAACAGATACACGTTGGATTAAATAACATTAATTGCCTGTTCGATCGCCAAAAACTGGTTAACCATATACTCTGATGTTCTTTCGAAAAAAAAAAACGAGTATGTGTGCATTTTTGGTTCTATGGGTTCGTTAGAACTATTCAGGAAATATTTCCAGAGAGGAACCCTTATACGTAGGCCTACTTACACTAGTCGCTTAATGAAACGATCCTTGTTTCTAAGAAATACGAAAACTAGAAGAAAAAAAAAGAGACATAGCGTCAGACTCATTTTTATTTTACGAATAAACCTATTAATAAATCGAGGGTTAAAACCAGGCCTGCCCAAGTCCATTTTTTGCAATTTGTTTTACTCGCACAGCCAGGGTGAATGAGCACAAGACCACAGCATTAACGTTGACAAAGTTTTAGAAACAAAAATCATATTAATGACTTTAATACGTGATATCATAATTTTATAAGATAAAACTTTTTGACTTCTTTTTCTCAAAATGCCATTTGCGGGTATGGTTTGAAGTCTTCGAAAATTCATCAGGAAGGCGCAATTATATTTGATGGCGTCGAGTTTTAGGCATTTTTGTCATTGCATTGTCTCTCCCATAGGCTTGCTTTTACACCTACCTTTTTATTGTGTTATATACAGAGTTACATATAAGTACAGTATATCTTTATTAACTAAAGATATTCTCCATATATAAACTAATCGGACGTAGAGACAGACGACATAGAAGTTAAATTGACAGTGTTTTTCTCCGAATGGAACCGAAATATAATTATGTCACAGGAAAAGTTGACTAAAAAGAACTGTGATTTTAGTGTCGTTCGTTCTGCTTTATTCAACACTGTAAGCATACCCCAGCCAGCTCGAACTGAAATCTGCACAATTCAGAAAGGTGGGTTTATTGGTTATTTCTTTTTGTGATGATTCTTTAGGAGATGAGTTTTCTACTGGCACTGTTCATCAGTCCGTCCGTCAGTCTATGTATCAGCCCCTTGAATTCAGCACAACATAAGTTATCATCTGCTTTACGTACCAACTGACAAGGCTGTTATTCATACTTTTAAAACATAATTTGGCCTCTCAACTGTTGCATGGGACATGCTATTTATTTTTTTTAACTTATTTCGTTGGTTTCTTTTTTTTTTTTAATTCTTAAACAATCAAAATCAATATATGTCTTTTAGAATTCACAAGTCAGTAGTAGGATGGCGTACAGGCAATGGCTGAATATCAATGTTCATTGAAGTTGCAGCGTTATGTGTCTTGTCTTTTTGTACACTAAGTTGTAACCAGGGCTATTAACGGATCACTTCCAGCACGAGGCAATACATTATACAGAATGAAAAACACACTTAAGACACGCTAGCAATGTTTTCCTTTCGCGCTGCTTCAGGTATAAAGATTTATAGAAGGGCACTTTTTGTATATAATTCAAGACGCAATCATTGGGCTGATTGAGCACTCTATTGGGTTATTCGCCTAGTAAAAAATTTCCGATTGAAAAGGTATCGGTTCACACTATTAAAAACTTAGAACCAATCAATTTCCTTGCATGCGACAGCATACCAATTGCACAAAATATGCAACAAAAATACGCGGATAGGCATGTTGGAACAAAAGCAATTTTCGCTCCGTTTTTGGCTTATGGCTTTAGTTCAGCAGTACGCACTTCATTCAATCTCTCACTTCAATAAAACGATAAAGTGCGTTCGTAATAAGGGCCCGGACAAACGATGGCGAGACACAATTTTGCTCCCAAATAAAAGCAAACCTAGTAAGATTATAAGCCCACTGAAACGCTCCTAAATATTTTGGATTTCTAAAATAAAAACCACACAAAACACATGTCTATATACTATAGAGTTCATTGTGAAAAGTCGTGCCATAGCCGGTAATTGGACGGAATTGAAAACTGTTTGATATCCCAAAACACTAACATATTATTTAGCTCACTTTTTTCTAGTCCTTTGCTTTCGTTCACAAAAAAAATAGGGTGTCTTTGTATTTTTTGCCTCCAGAGGCTGGTTGCTCCAAGCTCTGGTATTTAATGGTCTATTAGTTGACGTTAGGTTACAATTAATTTCTATCATACGGTGACGTCAATCTCTTTGTGACACAACGCCATCTGGCTGACTGTTAGGCTAACGGCCCCTGCTGTATCGGTTATTAGACAGATCCTCCTCGATATATAAATGGAGTGGAAGATAGGCGATCGGTGTGTTGCATAGAAAACATTCACCAGTCAAGATATCAGTGATTTTGGATACGAAGGGATCTTGCTTAACATCATCTTCCCAAAAGGACAGCAATTACAAAAAGACTAAATCTATGATGTTCTATTCTTGGCAGAAAAAACAACAGGCTTCAGATCTTCATTAAAAGTGAATAAAATGTCTACTTAAAGAATATTTTTCCAAAATAGTTATTGTTTGAAGTGAATAATAAGCCACTTACAATAATTATTCAAAAGCGATTAAATAAGGGTATTTTAAAATCCTAAATTTAACAACCTAAACCTTGCTTGCAGTCATTTATTTTTACAGTAGTACCAAAACAGGCACAAGCCAATGCTTATAAAGACTAATGGCTGAGATATTTTGGTAAAATCGTGAAAGAGGTTTGACATAGTTTGGTGCTTATGTTGTGAAATAAACGTGATACGACTGGTGGGTGACGAGCTGACCAAAACAATGGCCTCACGGTTAATACTCCGAGATCCTTCTTGGTCGTGTAGCGCACAGGGCATCGAGAGAAAATCATAAACATTTTGGGACAAATTGGCATAACCATGTGCCTTATATTTAAACTTCAATGAAAGTGAATGTATAAGAACAGAAGCAGGCACAGTGTTTCCCCTAAATTACAAACAGTAATGCTTGGACGAAGAACTTGGATATTTCGCTGTACAATCGCAAAATATTTATTTGTCAGAACAGGGACTGAATAACTAATAGTATGCTATGCTCCATCATGTTCATTTATTTGTCGAAATTAGTCCATGGGGACCCGATATAAAGTAGTCTGTTACTCGTCTAAATTGACTTATACCAAACATCGCCATCCATGTTGCATCAACAACATTGATTGGTATGACCTTGACATAGGGTGCCCAGCAGCCTGCTGCTAATTTACATGTTTTTATCTCTCGGTACAGACAGATCATGTGATATGACCATCCATACGGTTACTGAAAAACAAATCATAACAAATCATAACAAATATGTAGTCTGTACGAGCGAGACGTTCCCCGGAGGCTTCAATACAAATTGTCATCAACTGGCACATAGAGTAAAACAGACCTAGATCGATATCAGTTTTGTAACTTAGTCTACATAAGGTCCAGGCAGTATTTGATGGCATATATTCAAATATCGGGCCGCACTCAGCCTTTGTGTTGCTACAGTAGGAATTGAATTAGGGAATCAACGATCATTTGAAATTCCTCATTGTAATAGATTTATACCTTATATAATTGCTGCATTGTGTATACGCTGTATAGAGCAGTTTCTTATTACTGAGACATGTATCAACATCAACTGTCTATTGTTGACGATTAACTGACCAATCAGTCATCACTCTTCACTTCAAATTGATACAGTAGTTGGACAGTTAATCGTAGACAATATAAAGTCGTTGATACATGCGTCAGTGATAGCCAAATGGATGTTGAAGAATTCACCTCATTATAATAGTACGTTGTAAATGTGTAATATTTAAGCTAAAACGTGTTAGTTCTAAATATTGTTAATTTAATTCTTTATTTATTTAACGAGGATGTGCCTCGGTCGTAGGCCCCTAGGGTTTCTCCTCAACAAACATAACAATCATAAGAATAGTAAAGATAGAAATAAAAATAAAAGAAAAAAATAAATAAATATAAAGGTTTATTAAACCATATAGAGTGTGTAACTGTCAATTGTCCTTTCATTTTAAGTCAATTTATTTGTTTTAAAATCAGGATCCCTTTTTGTTTTCCTTGTGTTATATTATAAATATTGTGTCACGAATTTGCACTTTTACAGAACCCGACACTGTAATATATGACAACTTATAATCATAAATGATGTTGTTCATAATTCAATCAATATTTTATGTATTAAAGTCTCGGAAACGTCAACAATATTAATTGTTTGCTCAGTTAGTTTTGTATATTCAGTGTCGGGTACTGTGTCGGTGTTTTATAAAGCGTTTTGTCCATATTATATCATTTTGAACTATTTTGAACATTTCTATATTTATATCTAAGCTAAAATCTATGCACCTAAAATGTTACATAAGTGTAAAGAAACTGAAGTATCTAGAAGAAATGTGTAATGACCTCCTGGCCAAATGAGTTTTGTTAGTGACGTGAGCATGCCTATGTAACTAGGAAATTCTAAGAAATAGTGTCTGATATTTTCTACCTGATATCCACATAACACACAAGACCGTGTTTCTATGATATTAAATGTAAACAAATCATTTTAAACGCACTCAATCCCATTCTCATCCGGCATTGTACAATTGAGGCATGTGACGTGTTAGCTTTAAATAAAACAGATTCCAAGAATAGCACTTCCATAAGCTGTTCTGCGATATTTTTTTAAAAAGCTACTGGTTTTATACTTAATTACGACCTGTATTTTAGCCTGTATCGATCTCTTGGCACTGATAAAAATTCATTTTTGCGTATTTCATAAGAATTTTGTTTCAACAAGATTGCCTCTTTTTGTGCATTTTCGCTCATATGCATTTAGTTTATCAGACATATAAGTACATATACATAACTGTCCATTAGATACACTGCTAACAGTTGTATGATGTAAACTACGACGCCTTGTTTGTCATCCCATTCTTACTCTCTGGCGTAACGTTTGATTGGGGTTAAAGCCGTACTTAAGGTTATTTCACTCACATGGCGGCACCAGCCCAATGGGTGAAGGAAAACACCCACGACAATACTGGCATCAAAACAAACACAGGACAATGACAGGAAGTAATACAAAACATCACAAACCGATCTGTTTCGTGTTGCCCCTTTGCTCCGAGAACACCAGGGCAACAGGACTCCATCCCAACCCTCCATCATATATCTGAAAACGGTACACATGAATACACTGACGCAAAATTAGGGAATAACCATGCTGTAATTTGGTGGTTTGCCCCCGTTAATGCTAGCGGAGCCGGTAAAACGATCACGAGTCCTCTGTATTTGTCTTATTTTTAACATCACAAAAATTGTGAAATTACATAAGTCTAGCTTGGTTTTGTGTTACAGCATTAGCAGCTAAGATAATGCCTGAAAAACTCAATCTTTCGTAGAACCTGTTAAGTAGGTTCCTTTGCATACTGCCGGTCACTGGACACTAACCAATTATCATCCATGTCACCCCCACCACCAACGCAAATACAATGAATACTGTTCTGTTGATCTTGATTGACTTAAACCCACTAACTTTTAGCTGTTCTAATTTTTCACTGTTTTCAGCTATACTCGGTTAAACCTTCAATAACGATATCACATGAGCTCACAATTGAACGATATTTTTCAAGTCAAGTCTTCAATACTGCACAAAAGTGGAGTTTCGCTCAGACCCTTGTTGAATTATAGAACAGTTCAAAACATTGTGTTGATAAATACATTATACATTGTATAAAAAGTGTGTGATAAATATTTAGCATTGTAGATAAATGTACATAATTATACAATTTCTTGATAACATGTCGAGTTTTGAGAAATGTTCAAATGGATGTGCAGAGCAATACTTACTATTTACAATTCTTATAACTCTCCAGGGCAGAAAGAAGACTAATATTGTGGCGGCATCTTTCCCTGCCCCGAAAACACCAGGGTTTCCCAAGAATAGAAAATCCAAACAAAAAGAAGATATCACTATGAAGGCGTCAAAAACCTGAAATGAAAGTATTTTTTTGGTTGTATTCATTTCCGTTTGGCAAAATATGTGTATTTGTTTACATATCTTTGCACATATGACGCGGCGGTGTTCGTGGTAGGCAATAATGACCAGCAATCCCAAGCTTCAATTGCCAGACGTATATATCGATCAGAACATAATCAAATTTTTGAGAGACAAAATTACCAGAACTTACGATATTTAATTTATGGATCACGTTAAATGGTATAAAAATGATTATGTCTTTAAATAACTTTTTGTGTCTTTTGTGTCTTTTTTTGTGTCTTTATCCCAAAATAACGAAAATACGATTAAGTCTTTAGTTTGAATACGTCACAAAACCCATAATAAGTATTTAATGTCGCCGTAACTTGAATATTTGATGCAATGATGTTTGATCTTATGCCACTAGCATTATGGTATTTTCAGACATTTGAGGAATAACATGTACAATATGATAAGTGGAATATTAAAAACAATAAACGGATGTATAGCTCACCTCCAATTTCTGCTTACAAAATGCTTTTCCCATGCAGATTTGTTTGACCAGTGTCTGTAAAATAAATCAAGATTTTAACATTGCAGCCATACCTTTGTCATTCGTCCGTGAAATTAAAGATCTGAAAAAAAGATTTGCCATTTTAAGACTAGACAAAGGGTGTAGAATTGTGGTAATGGAGTTGAACCTTTGCTACGATTCTCTCTGTGTTGGTATTTTTTATGCCTGTACATTGAAAAGTAACCACAAACTTCAATGATTTATCAACTCCAAACTCTTATCAACTCTATCACCGTTGTCTTACACATCGATTTGATATATCACAAGAAGAATACATATCCATGCGTAGCTTCTCTACAATGACTGACGGTCCCTGACTATCCATGTAAGATCCCTTGATTTTTGTCAACTTATCGCCCTCCCACCAAATAATAATTCAACTAAATCTATCATGTCGGACAATACTTAGCAAAACTTCTTCACAAAGGTTACACAAACGAGTATATGCTCAAGGATGCATTCAAATCGGTTCAACATATGCCGGAAAGTACGCGGAAATTGTTAAATGCTGGCGACAGATCTGTGTCTTTCGATCTTGAACCCCTGTTTAAGTACCTGTCCCCCACTAAAACATTAAGCACTATTTTGGGCCGATGCTGCATACTTTATTAAACTTATCAGCATAAAAATGCAAAAAAAAAAATTTGAAATAGCCGATAAAGACATTTGCGTAAAAGACATTTGCGTTCAAGTAAGTAAAGATCACTCTAATGAAGTTTTCCTTTGTTTGGTTCGTGATACGTTAGTATCAGGTAAGGTAGAAACACATTGATCTGATTTAACATAAACGTAAGACATTCCATTCCCAGCTCCGGTTTGCAATAGACGTATTCGATTTCTCAGTTTATCAATATTTTAACTGATTTGCGGTATATTTTGTGACACTAGTACGACAGCATATATACGGTAAACACCCACTAGGCAATGTACCCATATTGATAGTTTTGAGTCCTTTTTATAGAAAAGTTTCCTTTGTAAGGTCGTTGGTATACCGTGTGTATATGTTGTCATTATGCCACCTCTAATTCTGAGCTTAACATAATTATGCAAATACTCTCCGGGAACGGTTTTTTCAAAGTTTACTTTTTTAAAATTCAAAAGATTCACTCCGAAATATGGACCCAAAATTAAATCTAATGAAGTTTCGGCCATCAGAAATTACCCGAACGACTTTGCACAATCTTGGTAAACATGGAGGTTAAAAGAACACGTAAAAACTACAACGACTGACAGCTACGCCAGCAATATTCAACACAAATTGACAGATCAGTAAAGTTGGATTCTTTACAAATAGTACAGACCTGGCACCCAAAGAAAATCTCAGGCTGCATCACAGACTATATTGGTAAAACGGATATTTAATCACAGGCATTCAAGAGCAATCTGAACCTAGTTCTGAAACATTTAACCGCAAAAGCCTTTGTAATGGATTTTCAACCTATATCCATGGCATGGGCTAAAAAAATCGAGTCTGTATTTCTTCTAAGTTGCAATACTGGTGCAACATCAATACCAATTACAACATGTACAATCTTGTTTCGCTGTGCATTCCCGAACATTGGATAAATGATCCTAGTTGGGTGTTTTATTCTCTGTTAATTTGCTCTTGATGTACCTGGCAGCAGACGTTGTCAATATGTAGTTTTCTTGATTTATTGAGTTACTAGTCTATCGATTTACTAGATTATTTATTGTTTGTTATTTTGTTCGTTCGTCACATTTAGCTACTTGTTTTGTTGTGTGGTCCAAATGATTTACATTTTATAATTTGAATATAAGTTTCTGTTTATAATTTGTTCCCTTTGCTTTTCGTTACTCTAATTCACTAACTAAACCTAGAATATACTGATCTGTTTTTTTAACCAGTTTTCTACTGTGAAATCCACCGTACAAATATCCTTAATTGATTTTAATATACATTGTACAAGTATGACATAACATGTTGTTCGATATATTTATTATTTAAATACGGCATAAAAAAAACTAAATTATGATCCAATATCATAAACGGCTTGTGATTTATGTCCCTTTTACGATATTGAATTATCTACTTTCGTGCTTAACAGTTAAACCATATATCACCTTGCATGCCAGCATTGGATTCTGGTTTCGCTGCAACTTATAGACGAAAAGAATATTGCCAACAAAATGTACTCATTGAATAAAACATAGACTATTTGGCCAAATATTTTTTTCTTGCACTTGGAATATTATTCTTATTATTACAACTACCAAGACATCCATTAACTGTCTGTCAACCAGATACTGTATCACGTTTTGAGTAGATATGAGAGAAAAGCCTGGTTATAGAGATGTGTTTAACAGAGTGCTCTGCAGGAATAGTGTCCATAATGTCCTGATGTGTGATTATAAATTTGAGTTCGTCATAGACCATGCAATATTTGTGAATCTTTCGTCATTATATGTGCCACTTACCAAGGCGGTTGGTTGACTGCTTTTCATTTTCGCGAGCATAGGTTAAGACATGGGTGTATTAACCTTGGCACATTAGAATCCTCTGTCTTGTTATCTGAGTCGACTTAGGGCACATAATCTTGTCCCACCTTGGGTTTTCCCCTATATCCACCGACCAATGGAATAAGCCGATTCAACGACAATAGGAGTCTACGGCGGACGGAAAAAAAATGACGGAAAGCAGTGCTCGAAATCAATTTATAAACATGATCAAGAGCATATTTTGTGTTCACAGTTTAACTAATATCCAAATCCAGTCGTTGTTCTGTTTCTTTGAGTCTCATTCTGTAAAGATCAAGTACCATTTAGCTTTTCAACGCAGACGGGCTGTACGCAAGGCATGGAGGTAAGACGGTGATGGTTTAAATGAAATGTTGGAGTCTGAAGATGTTTGAAAAAACTGTCAAAACAAATACACGTGACTGCTGTGCGATAGAGCATCGCTGATAGGCTGGGGTTCCCACGATTGTGGGTGTATGCTGCCAATAGAAATCCAGCATATGAGGCTAGGCCAGAATACAACTAAGCAGCGATATGTCGCATGGTCTCTTTATAGGAGTCTATATATAGAGATACCATGTGTTCGGATGATGGGTGTTTTTGGAAGCGGATGGTAACCATCACCGTCTCCTGGAATACTCTCAAATTTACACCATCGTATTCATATAAACTCAGCAATATTTATCAAAGCAAATAAATATATTACAGCCGGTTTCTCCTGTTTTTGTGGGTGCTACGTAAACATCAACCATATTAACATTAAAAAGAGAAAGGGACAGGTCAATGCCAAAAACTAAATTACTATCAATTACCAATCCTTTATTTTGTAGGTATCCAGTAAAGCCCCCGAATATATGCATCACATTGTAGACAATAAAAACAAACTTACCTCACAAACCATCAGGAATAATATGCCAATACTTCCATAATGTAATCCTTTTGACACAAGATGTAACTTATAGTATTCCGAGTTAACGTCCAGTTTGTTCGTGTTCGTGCCATTGTCGGGGTACATGGTTCCAACAAGATAGAAATCCTCACCCTTGTTATGAATCTCTATCACAAATATCTTTTCTTGGTTTTGCTGCTTTTGCTCATAATCACAGCAGTCAGACTCCCCTAAAGGGGGACCTGTTGTATTATTACTCCCTTTAGCACTATTTGATTCTTCCTGTACTTTTTGACCATTATTGGACGTCCTTGTACTAACAACTTGTATTGTGCTATCTAAGGCATTCGGTCTTGTATCATTCTTAATAGTGTGTAAAGGAAGATTTGTACTACTTGGTAACATAGAAGAGTCACTGTGATATGCAGATATTAAATTTTGCGGCACATTGTTTACCACTGGTGGACACACGGCGCATGCACATTTGCCGTGGGTACTGTTCTTAGCTCCCCAAACTATGTGAGCCCGCTGTAAGTCTTGGAGAACATCATCAAGTGAAACGTCTTCCGAAGTATTAAATTGACTGGGATAAGCTTCTCGTAAAAAAACTATAAATTTATTAAGTTCCGTCTCTTCGTTTTCAAACCTCACTGAAACGATAAAGAAACCATTTAATTCAATTAAAATAATAAAAATGGTATATATATATATATAAAAAAATATGATCAGCTTCAAATGCATTAAAATGTTGAATCATTCCAACCTTGCTACCATTGGGCAGTTGTACAGTTAACTTTGGGGACCATGGTAGAAGATTAAACGTGCATTGTAACTGGCATGTAAGACATAGTAGACTTAAACGTATCAATATGGGTAAAGATTCTTGGCATCATTCTAAACCAAAGCCAAACATCAATTTTAAAGAAATTTAATAAAATTATGAATCGATTTTAACATTCTTGACTACCAGTATATCTTCAATTTCCAATTTTTGTAAACATACAAATCAGGTATATTAAACTACATATGACATTTCCCACAATCGTAAACAGCTGTGTGACCAGATTAGTGTTGCTTGCGGATAAAATAGAAACACATTGTATGGATGAGATGTCACCGGAAATGTTTCAAAATTCCACCTGCGATTTGAGATATGTTGGTTTCTTATTGTTTGTTTGCTAGATTGCATCCGAAAAAGGTAAAAGCTTCTACCTTTATTTCATCGTTTGTGATTGTTTAATTTGGATAATACTTAACACAAAATTCTCAATTACAGCAAGTATGATATCTGGTATAATTATGTCAAAGAAGGTGCGGATAGACTTTTCTCTATTATTCGTATCTACTTTGAAACAACAGCATCCTCTAGTTCAGGGTGTATAGTATGAATAGTGTCTTGGACTAAGGCAGATGTTACCATGTTAATAAAAAGTAGTACAAATACCGACTTGGGGATACGTCATTCATTAGTCGCCATAATAGTGGTGATGTGTCCAATTGGGTATACCTCTTATTTACCATACAATTAGTATTAGTTGACTGGATTGTAAAATGAAAGTGTGGTTTGAGTTCAAACTTTTGCATGTTGAGTACTCTGTATGTAAGGAGAAGTTGTCTTAATATTGGAGAACCTATATATAATTGGACAGTGTGGATTGACAAAAGAATTAAGCTTGTAATGTGACTTGAGGTCATCCAATAAAAGACTCAATTTAATTACAATTAGAAAAAGCGGCTAATTATCTATATTAATGGGGAAGAAAACATGAAAATAAAATGGGTCTGACTAGATAGACTGTAGTCAGCTGTTATGAAAATAATGTTCATAATCGCATTATAGCTGAATTGATAACTGCCTTGACAACTCATGTATGGTGAACTGCTCTCTGTAGAGCATTGACTATTATCAAATAATTAACAGGCATACTGTTTAGTGTCGGTTATTGTGTATTGAATAGTAATCTACTCTATAGATAGAGAAATGATATGGTATGGCCTGTCCACCATAGGCGAGTTACTTAGTCAGTTACTCAATTGGCTCTAACCTGATAAGATATGCTACCCACAATCTTTGAATGCTGATAAACGGCTACATATTCAGGATCACTTTATTGTTGATTGTCTTCCCTACATACATGAAGATAAGGAATACAAGTCGCGCCATGAGTTCTCTCCACTTCCGGGTACCGCCTACATTCGTTCTACTCCTAGCATAAATGCAATGTTAAAGATATGCCAAATCTCCCTTTTAGTCTGACGTCTGCACCCAAAAGCATCACAGAATACGAGCCTGAAAGAGCAGTATTCAGCGACAGTTTGAACGACGTACCCGGATGTCAAACAAAAGGCAATATACCATATTTGCCATGTTGTGATATAATGAGTCATAATATACTTACACCGAATTGCCTGCAAATCCACCATCAGTTCAGTCAAAACACACATACATTCTATTATGACCAAAGTGCATAGTATCACGAGTGTAGGCCTACTCTGCAGATATTTTAATGTCTTTTTTCGGCATCTGAAAACAGACAATGATTTATAATACTTGTATCATATGGGATCTGAAAACTTCATTAAATAAGGCTCCGGTGTTACCTTGACCTAAGGCATTATTGAACCACTGATGCATTTACAAGCCCAGTGTTACCTTGATCTAAGACATTATAGAGCCACTGATGTGTTTACAAACCCGGTGTTACCTTGACCTAAGACATTATAGAGCCACTGATGTCTTTACAAGCCCGGTGTTACCTTGACCTAAGACATAGAGCCACTGATGTGTTTACAAGCCCGACAAACCACCATTCTAAACAACAACAAAAACAGTGAAAAGCAGGGATTGTTGCCAAAATACAGCCAGTAATATTTGTTTAATGGCATTATTAAAGTATTTCGAATATCTTTTTGTAACAAGGGCAATTCTAATATCAGCATACGTTTTTAAATGCCGTCAAACAGTTGTTGAAATCTGGCCCATACTGCTGGTAGATTTAATATTTTGGATATACGATTATTGGATGATGATCACAATAGATTTAACTCTTAAATATATGTGACAGGTAGGTAAATTACGCTACAATTTGTAACTGCTAGACGATTTTAGTGCACGTTGTCGGCTACGCGCAACAGGTTCAAGTCTATGACGACAAAGCTCTAGGTGTTATAGACCGATGATTCCTAGTTTCTTGGAGTATAACCTTTGACTAATCTCTACAAGCAAGACAAGAGGATTGATTGATTGATTGATAGATTGATAGATTGATTGATTAGTGTTTTACGCCACCTTCAGCGGTATTTCAGCTACGCTGTGGCGTGAACATATGTATAATTTATTTATATCCATATTTATATACAATTCCAATCATTAGCACCTTTGGCCGTAAACATAAAAAAGAGAAACAAGATGAACTGAATAGGAAATTTTAAATATGTTAATATATTAAATAGTTTAAATTTGACTCTAAAAATTGTAAATATTGTGTTTACAACTATTTTAATTTTAGTTATTTACAATGATTCATAAAAATGAGATTTTATGATACACACAGATCTGTTTAAGGAACTTGATGACAACATCGCCAGCAATGCAGTCAAACAAATCATTCCTGGAGGTGACTGTGTAGACAAGAGGAAACAGAATATATGTGTATATTTAACAAAGAACTGATCCACTTTTCTGACGTTAATTATAAATCCTGACACTGTCTGATTGAATACTTGTTTGTTTAAACAAGGAAGTAGTTATTCCAGTACAGTCTAAATGACCTGAACACTCGTGTTTGCCTTTCGAGAGATAACATCCTCTTTGTGCTCATTGATCTTCTTCAATATTTATTTGTGATGAAAAATAATGTGTTATTATATAGATTAAGTGTATATCATTGTTTTTATGAGTTTTTTGTTTGGTTTACTTAGCTAAGTACCTTGTTTTTTGTATTGATTAATATATTATCCAGGGTCTCTGCTTATTGATACTGCACTTTGAATGGGTAGCTGACCTGTCCTTAACGTATTGTTTAATGTACACTCTGGACATTGTCCTACTGTGAAGTGTCTACCAGTAGCGATTGGCTGATCTTAGATCAAAACAATCTTTACAAACATAGCGAGTCAGTCGTTGTTTGGAGAATAGGAAAGCAGTCATGATGAAGTATTAGCTTTTGGGATGTAGCACAAATCGGCCAAGGGGCATATTTGGCAACGGCTCTAGAGAATGCCGAAACTCGGACCAAAGAGCGGAGGAGCAACTGAGGAAATTGAGCGTAAGCAAATCTATCAATGCCACGCGGAACTCTAGACGACGATGAGGGAAACCGGCTTCGAAAATACACTAAATCTCTGGCTATTGCCAAGAATTGGAGGTCGCCGAAAGGCAAAGTAGCAAATTTCAAGCATCAAAACGAACCGTGATCTGTGATATATGTTCGTAATCCACAGTCATGTCTCTTTGAAGGAGTCTTAGTGAGCCATACGTGACTGTATTTAAAATAGCCAGACCTACTTACGATGACTCGTAGGTTTAAAGGCAAGTTGACCCTCCATAGTATCCATGTCAACATGAGAATAAGGTACATACATAGTCCCGGATATAAGTTATAATTATATCGGCGGCGACTATTTGTGTTATTTATTTCGACCTCTTTATGATCGATTGGAGGATTGGTAGGTGGGTTGGCTGGTTGGTTGATTGGTTCTTTGGTTGGTTGGCTGGTTTATCGGTAGGTGGGTTGGTGTTTGAAGTCTTTTTCGTCTGTATTTCATTTTCATGATAGTGTTGTACTCCAATATTTAATAACCATTACAAAACAAGCATACTCTGTTAAATATTAAGAATAGACAGTATGACTATACTCAAAAACACTGCCCTTAGCAAGAAGGTCAAACTATTCGACCTGAAACCAATGCCAAACCGGCCAAATTCTGTGCAGGTATGCACATCCGATATGCAGCATGTATAAATTCTACAAATGTAATATTTATATTAAAATCAGGACCATCGTTCAACACGCAATAATCCTATTAATTTCGTCTGATTTGGGTAGAAACTATTCAATTGACAGCTTCCAAACAGATACAGCCCATCAAACAGACATATCAACGAAGTTGCCCCTTTTTCTAGTCAAACATTTGATACAATATGCTTCCTTGCCTTGTCTGCTGACAGTCTTGAAATGCATTATTGACATGGGCTAATCAAAGGTGGTCAACTGTTAAAGTGACAATAGTTATCAAATTATAACCATAGTTTCAGTGCATTTCGAAAAATACCGCTTAAAATACAAACATGGATCATCTCATCAAGAAGCAGCGATTTTACCCCTTTTTTCGTATCTTACATTAAGCATCTTTTACTAAAGCCAGTGATGCATCATCTTTATTAAGTTCATATCATGTATTGAGTATGTGTACAAAATAGCCAAAGCAGTATAACTAGGTACGTTTTGTATACAGCTGCTTCATATATGTATGTCCGTGTATTACAGCACATGTAGGGCTGTTGGTGTAGGCATCCAGGCGCCTTGCAGATGCACACGTCTTCACATTTTTGCTTAGCTCTCCATACTAAAAAACTATATTTCTAACTTGCATTCTGAGTCATGTTTGCAATATAATTCTGATGTTATACGAACGCTGCATAATCACTTCGAAATGACCAAATTGCTTTCATTATATCCTATTCAGACTCCCGACCACAGCTAAGCCTTCCGGAATCTGCTAATTGATTCTGTTTTGTATTCAAAATGGCTTTACCGAATTCTGGGATTACACGTAAGCTGTGAACGCCTCTATTCTATTTCCTTCTCATCCAGAGAATGTAATTATTCTAAATCGTTATAGCTTAAGTGTAGGAACCAATTTGATAAGATTAATTGCTTCTGGTTTGCTCTGGTCTTTTTTGTCTTTCGAAATTGCTTTGGCTTCTGACTTTTTCTTTATTAATTACTCTCATAGAATATGAATCCCAATCTCTTTAGCACTTTCTTCCTCTTTGCGTTGACCCTCTGGTGCCCCCTTTGGTATGACCGTGAATGAAGAGCACCGCCATGATGTTTAATCGAGTCACCAGCCTAGTAGTTATGTTCACTTAATACCATCCGTGTAGTCAACAACAACAATCAGATTCGTGCTTCACGTTAGATCAGAGATCACCAGGGCCTCGTCAAAAACCTACGTTTTCAATGCATTATTACACAATTTGCTGTTTTGTACTAATGGATATAAATGGATATTTAATCTGCAAGTCCACTCGATAATCATCACACAGCGCTCTGTATATTTGAACAATAACATTTAGATGAATTGGTTGCGTTCAGTTACAAAAAATAAGGAAATTGATCTCTTAAAAAAGACAATTTGTCAAGGTAATTAATTCGTTATTTTTTATCGAACCTACATATTCATGACTTGACTGCCTCGGGGATAATTATTAGGTTTATTCTGTTTTTTAATGTGTTAAATGCATCGTTTTAAAAGCCATTTGATTTCAATCTGTCTTGCAGTCATTTCCTGTTGTGTTTATGTGTTTTAATCGTAAGGGGAATGCTTTTGTATCTATTAAAAGGACAAAAGAAATGACGGTGCATCTTCGAGCCAAACAGGGATATACTGAATATTGTTGACAATACGTTTCTGACCAAGGCAAGAAGTAAAAAGATCACTATAACAGCGGTAGAACCAACGACGGTTGCTGTTCTCATTTCAATCATTATACAAGCAGCCTATACTTGAAGAAACATGAAACATTTCATACAATAATATAAATGACATTATTCTTACACTTATGCTGGCCACTTGCCATATAATGGGCTACAGCACAAACGAACGCATAGTACGAAACGGTCGTGTCGCTTTATTTCATTCTGGTATTAAAGTTAATAAACGGTCTATATCGTGTCGTATTTGCCTTCCATAGATTTTGGTCCGCGGCTGTGGCCTAGTTGTCAGCGTGTCTGCTTATTACTCCTACTTCGATGTATCGTCCACGTGTTCGAGTCCGTCTGTGGACCATCAAGTCAATGAGTAACTCACACGCGGGGTGGTTTTTATGAGATTCATCCCGGTTTCCCCACCGTATTTAAGCAAGGAACAGTGTGTAGAGGACAATCCGTTTTCAAATAAGTGTACGACGTTAACCCCCAATCAATCAAACAAACAAATCAACAGCTCTTCAGTCGAGAGGAATGTAAGCTGCAATTTATTTATTCTTCTTTCCAAACATTTTCCAAAACATAAGAATGCTCGGCAATTAGAATGAATACTCTGCAGTATTACTGAATACTTAAATACTTATTTAATACCTAAATAAGGACGCTGGTAAATCGTCACGTGAATTGGATTTCGATTTCCGCGTACTTACCAGCTAAGTCAACCCGCACACGAGCTGTGACAACTGTATACTGCTGCTTTTAATTTTTAATTACTTTACTTCCATAGTCAACTGTAAACTGTATCTCAAGTAGCACTGGAGTGTTTAAAAATGTACACGTTTTAACACTGAGACCTAGCAGCTTTTCGCTTTATTGAAAAGTGTTAGTCTTGAAGGAAGTTTTCATTTGCCTCTTTATCTAGACCACAGCTTTAAATATTAACCTGTAATTAGGTGCCTGCCACTCCATACGACTGTCTATCAAGTATTTTCAGGTTGAATTACAGGAGACAGACACGATATGGTTTGAGTCGTCCCGCCATCTTAAGATAAAATCCTTCTCCGTGCCTTAAGGTTTGAGCTAAGGCTGAATGGAATAACTTATTGACGGGCTATCAGTATCTCTGTTAATACATAGGAATTATTCATTGGTTCGGGGAATGCAGTCCAGAGCTAGAGCCGCAGACAGCCTTCGGTGAATTCCCAAGAAATGTCGCATCTTGTTTATAGTTAAATTCATCAAGGAATTGTCCAGGCAAAATACACTAGACAGATTTCGAGATATCCAAACCGCCTTCAATGAGATACGATCTGAACGGTAGTAATGTAGACCTTCCCATAGATCCAAATCTATATCAACGTTAGCTTGAAGGAAATTATTGTCTATGACAGACACAATTTGGATATATGTCATATGGTCAATCCAACTTACTTTCAGTATCAGTCGGGAGTCTTTAATAACTAAAACATATTTTGTTGCTCAAGTTAAAAGGAGAATATATTATTTGATATACAAGAAACCGACATTGTTTAGATTATATTTATTTTAATCACCATCTTCAGAAACTTGATGCAATTACTAGGAAACGAGACGTCAGTATGGTGCAGATTATGTTGCTGTTAAATAGAAAACACAGAAACGTTACAAAAACACTTAACATTTTATGGTTGTTCTGGTGTCAATTATTGTTGGTAACACTGCCGTCATATTAGTGAAATACGCTTAAGCATGGCGTAAAACACCAATTAATCATTAATAACAATATCTAACCTGAGAGTGGCAAAGACATATGAGGGTTCAGTAATAGATAATGAAACAATGTTGATACTTTAATTTTGATTTTAAATTTTTTCCGTGTGTTAGACTCGGCCTTAACGTCGTATTTAAGGCTATTTCACTCACGAAAATGTATGCCAATCCAAGAAGCGTCCGAAGCTACCCCATCAGGCGCTAGTAACCACAAACGGTGTGCTTCGAATTTTAACTGGAAGATTCGTTTTATCGCCCTCTGTTTCCCTCCTATCAAATATGTTAAGCTCATACCGTACATAGTATTGAAACATGAAACGATACAAGGAAAGTACGGACAATAATATGTTGTGGCATAAAACAACGTGCGCATATATAAACGTTGCTAGACGTCACCATGAGCTTCAGGTTTCACAACCTCGCTATTACTCGCTTCTATCCCTGATATCAAACATAAATATTGTACTGAACATATGATGCTATGTGTAGAAATAACAACGGATTTGTTATCTGCTTTGTCAAGTACCCAACTAGTCTGATTTTGTCGATTGATTGGCTCATTGGGATCACCGGACTCTTAGATGGTTCAATTGCAGGACTAACACGTGTACCAACAATAAACAGCCTTCACAAGGAAGGGGCGGTTCTTATACATAACAATACTATAATTCATCACAAATCGCGAGCTAAGCAATTAGACATGTGGCAGAGGTGTATTCCTAACAACCTCTGTTACAATAAGGGGTTATATAATAACACCTAATCAATAATATGCAAAGCGGCTTTCATGGTAAACAACTTATGAATTTGGTAACTAAAAGCATTGGGAATCTTTCTAGATAAAGGATTTTAGCTTAAATGTCGAAATACAGATTCTGGGATTAAACTTCATTATTATATATATAAAAAAAATCATGTTATTCATGTTTAAAACGGGGCGAAATGCCATATATAATATTTTTAGGGCGTGTATAATGCTGTCATTGAAGCAATAAGAAACATGAGACCAGCATTGATTGGATATGTAGTCGTGTAATAATGAAAAAAAGATACTGTTCTACGCGATGGACCCAGAAAATGGGTGTTGGAAGACAAGAAGTTCATACATATTAAACAATAGAACATTAAAGATATCATCCAATGAGTCGATCATAGCCCGACTTAACTATAATCAGTTTACTATTGCGAAAGGTTTAGATAAAACAAACAAGTTAATATAGAAGAGCACTCACCTCGCTGTACACGAAAGTTCTTCATCCCTCTTTTCTCTCACTTCAACATCGGGTAGAATCCCAAATAATGACGCCATCTTTTTTTACACAAGCATCCCAAAACAAAATTGTAAGACGCAAAGCTATCCTATCCAGGAACACCATTAACGGGTTTTCTCGATGAAACAAAGACTGTAAGCACAACGTACATCCATCCAGACAGGCTGTCGACGTTAATAATTGGTCATGATTTCGCTGGCACAGTGGTAAAATTATTAAGCTATGTGAGAAGCTATCGCCAGTCGACATATATAATCACATTTTGCCGCAGAATTTTACAGGCGGTACACAAGAGA
>JAQQZZ010075280.1:0-19282 GCA_030265115.1 Mopalia vespertina
GCGTGGTCTCCTAAAATTATATTGCATACATGTACTTGGCGATGTCACAGCTGAGCGTTGTTGTTGTTGTGTGTGTGGTTTTTTTTTTTGCTTTGTTGAAATTGATCGCCAACGGAAAAAGTGATCGGGAACGTGGTTCCCAAGTTCCACACTTTTTCGAGCCCTGGGTCTGAGTGATACATTCAGTGGCTGCTGTATTTATTGCATTAACTATGTTACATGCAAACAGATCAACATCTTTACTGAAGCTTACTTCGCTAAAACTATTTATGCATTTTGCCGAATAGGAACACCAATCTGCCTTTTTTAATTTCCACCTCGGAGGGCTTGAAATTTGATTCACTACAGGATAAAATCCAAATACAGCTGTGACAGGGAAATAAACTGACCAATCTGCACTACTAAGGTCATTTGTACATAATGTGATATCTAGAACAGACAATTTACCAGTCCTGATGTCTAGTAACAGACTCATCATTCAACACAACCAGGTCATTTTTGTCAATGAAATCATTAAAAACACGACCATCATGGTGACAGGTCAGTGTGGGAGCTTCCCCGCTAAGGGTTATGAGCATTAAAGTCTCTACATATTATATATGGCCTTGACAGTGCTGAGATAATAAAATTAAAATCTTCAATATCTAGCTTATTACAGGGAGTATAGAGATTGACTATACTAACCGGTGCCTTATTGGCTTGGACTATTTCAAAACATTGACACTCTATGTACTTTAAGTAAGGTAAATTTACCTCTGAGAAAGATATACCCTCTTGTATAAATGTGGCCAAGACCCCTCGTTCAGACACAAGTCGGTCAAGTCTGTTTACATTATAACCTGAAAAGTAAAATCAAGATGTGGTTTCAGGAAGGTTTCTTGTAAACAAATTATATCGGGCTGTTGGTACAAAGAAGACAAATAATATTTAAGTTCTTGGCCATGTGAAAATAAAGATTGTATATTCTGATGAAATAAAGAAAAATTCATGGTAATCAAACTTAAAACAATACAAGACAGGAAAATAGATATAATTTTAAAGCCCTTCATTTTCTTCTTGACAATTGCAGCTAACTCTGTAGAGTTGACGGCCCCCTCCCCTAGATGATAAGATACACATTTAGAAAAAGTTTTAAACACGAGTTTTCTAATCCTTTTGCGCCTTTAACAAAGTGGAAGAGAATTTCTGTAAACATGGCTACCATAGATGCCACAGTAATTGTTGGTAAGACATCGGCCTGTATGGCCTGATCAACTTTTGTCTGTGTAGTAATGGATTTCTTTTCTACAGTTTTTTTTTTGGAATTTTCTCTATGAGAGCTGGGTGGCCTAGCCTGACTGGACCCCACTCTCTGAATGGAGTGCAGCCCATGACCTGATCCATGTGATGTGACTGGGTCAGAGTCAAGATACTGAGAGATATGGAAACTGGGATCTTGAGACCAATTCACCTATTCGGGTTCAGTGTCTCGACATTTTCTTAACGCTTCAGCAAAAGACAACTTTTCAACATCCCTCACATAATGTGCGCTAGAAACTTCTTTTTGTTTAATACACCCACCCCCATGCGGCACTGTGGGGACCCCCACAATTTACGCATTTAGGGGTCTGTTTGTTTGGACATGCATTATATTTGTGGCCAAGACCACAGCGTGGCTTACCTTTGCAAGCAGATGCTTTATGGTTTAACCGTTGACAAATGAAACAGCGAATAACAGGCGGGATAAATATTTTCACATCAAAGACTTCATACCCCAGCATCACATCAGATGGTAGTTCTTCACAGTCAAATTCGATAATCATATTATCTGTAGGAGTTTTCTCTTTACCTTTTGTCATACGATTAACTTTGATACACTTTCTTTTCTTAAGTGCTTGTAAAATCTGAGCCTCGCTTATTTCCTCACCCATCCCATAAATTACCCCTTTAACATAACGTTTGGCTTCTGGCTTGCATTGAACATCTCTCCCCAACACACTAGTAACATTAAGCAGCTTTTTATACTGGGTGTTACTATTACAAAATACTAATAAGCCTCCAGAAGGAAGGTTTTTTTACACACTTGACATTGCCAACTGCTTTATGAAGCTCCTCTGATAGTTTACACGGGTGCAGCTGGACACCCTCTATGGTAGACATAAACACTTTGAAAGTCTTTACCTGGTTTTCTGGGTTGACAACACTAGTCTCTCTCAGCATTTTGCCTGCCTCTCCCCTGTCAATAATCTCTGACCTGTCCCGAGAACGCTTTCCACGAGTACTATTTGCCGTAGTCTACATGTCATCATCGTCTTCATCGTCCATATTGTACTAAAGATAAAGATCAGGGAAAGACGAAAGAGACCTTGAACAGAGAGTGCAGAAAGACACAGTGCAATTTCAATTGATAGGCTATTCCAATACACAAGAACAATTTTTCACAATCACTGGACTTACAACACAAACTACTATATTTACAACAACAACATTAATTTAAATCCGACTACGTTAACCATTCAAGGATTTTGCAATAAAGAGTAATTATTTAGACAACAGTACAATGGCCGGTATTTATAGCTGTAGTACTATGAAGCAAACTTATATACATATAGAAAACCTGCTAGAAACAACCGAAATTCGATTCACGAAAATCATAACACAACGGCTCTGCTCAAGTACGAGTCTCCAATTACAGTTTGAACAGCCAATTAATGTTATTAAAGTAGAGAGGGTTGGTCCCCTCTCTCTGAATCCACCAACAAATAAATCCCTTGTGTCGTAGGTGGTTGCTCTAGAGAACCGCTTCGACGCCTTGGAAGGGATGGAGGTAGACATCGGGCCTTCTCCCTCTACGTTGGATATCCAACCACCACCTCCGCCTTCTCGAGGGACGCCCCATGACGACTATCTGTAGAGGGCGACTATCTGCACCCTCGGTTGAAGGCCACAGAACACACAATGCTGGTCGCTCGTCAAAACGCAAAAGTTAACAAAGGTGATTTTTTTCCGAATGATTATATATAATTTTAAACATAATATTTACAATTATTATATCCAAAATTAAGAATTTAATATATTGACACTTATTTTTTAGTTCAATTTGTTTCTTCACACTTAACAATGGTGATTTCTTCTGAATGATTGTATATAAATGTAAACTTAATACTCACAATTTTTAGATCCAAAATTAAATATTCAATATATTGACGCTTATTTTCAGTTCAATTTGTTTCTGTTTTTGATGTTCACTGCCAAGAAGACAACATTGCTGGCGATGCTGTCATCAGGTTCCGTAGCCGAATTGGTGTGTGTCAGGGAATATAATTTAGGGATTGTAGATGTTTTGGGTACTTTTGTGGCTATGTGAAAAAAAGTTTGGATATATTTAACTACGTAATTTTTACAACTGAAGTATTTGGGGTTAATAAACATAGGCAGTCGAGTTTATTATGTATACATTTTAACAACTTATAGCCTCGGTGCGGGGGTATCACACTAGTGAGCTATGCTCACCTTTGCGCTTGTTTAAGTGTTGATTTAAAGATCGAGCATTTTGCTGTGAGGAGTTCTTTACCGTAATTTCAACCGTATCAAACCCTAAATACGTAAGTCTTTGACTATTTAAAGGCCTCTATTTTTCGTTGCGAGAGCAGCAACAACTTAGATTTTGGTCAGTTTAGTCGTTCGCTGATTAACTACTGGGGTGGGAGAGGGGATAAATAGCAAGGTACATCCCTGATCTATTTTCAGTACGACCCCAAAAGGGGACATTCTTAGTAGATCTATTGATTTGTTTATTTGTTTGATTGAGGTTTAGCGTCGCACGTAAGGTTATTTCACTTATATGACGACATGCCAGCCCAATGGGTGACGGAAACCACCCCCAACACCACTGGCAACAAACAAAGATAAGACGGGACAAATACAGGACAATAACAGGATGCAATACAGACACCACAAACAGATCGGCTGCCTGTTCCCTTTTAGCTCTAAGAGCATCATGAATTAAGCTCCGTCCAACCACCCACTCGTGGAACGGTAAATTTCCTTCAGTACTAAGTAAAGACAGCGTTGCTACCCTTAGCCAGAGGGCTTGTATGATTGAAATAACATTTAAGTTATCCATTAAACCCCAATCAAGCAAACACATATGGATTATTGAATTGTCTATTTATTCGGCGTTTAACGTCCTACTCAAGAATATGTTTTGGTATTGTTGTTAACTGGTGGAAACCCTAGAAGAAACCTAGTAAAACCTACCCCAGGATGAAAACCTCGATATGGGGATCTCTATATCATGGTAACTACATAAGAGGGGGTTCAACAACGGAATTTCACCGTAATGGCTGTTTACTTCTTCCTGAACACAAAGGAAACCCTGGGTGAAACTTTGTCATAACCTCCTCTGCCATTGCGTGAGTCGCCTATAAATAGCAATTACGGACACAAATTCAGAAAAACTGATGATTTTTATTTAATATTTAAAAAAAATCAGAATATGTACAAGAATTATTTTGAGTAAATAGTGCAACTGTTAAAAGTTCAATTTATACAATTTATAAAATTATGTTTGATGGAATGTAAGCCTCTATATTCAAGAATATACATAGTAGTGTGTTAAAATTATAGACATGTAATGTTGATGATGCAATCTAAAATAAAATATACAAGCACACATTGGATATAAAAAAACAATCTACATAAAAATAACACCTGGCATTCAGTGAAGAAAAGGACATTCAGTTTCCAAGTTAAAGGGATAACAATAAACAGAAAATGGTGCCCTTTTATTTAGGCTGCTATGAATTTAAAATCAAGAATTTGGTAAAAAGAAATTATTCCTCTGCTTAACAAAACTTTGTTTAATATTTTGAAGGATTCTTTCAAATGCACTTCAAATTTGCACAGAATTGAGAGCATATTAAAACATTTTATGTATATAAGTTATTTGATCTAAAAACACACATATATATATCGCTCAGCTTTCGTATGTCTACCTTGATATCATATGTGAGAAATTAAAAGCTACATGGACAATCCATTATTAGAAAGACAATATACAATGAAATCATTGGGTAATAACTATAAGGAATGTTGGTAAAGAATAAGATATACATTATACAAAAATATTCTCTTTTATAAAAAAAATCTGTCTTTTTAATTATGTTAAAATATTTACAAGTATGCTATTTTAAAAAAAACTTGGACCTAAAAAGATGCACACATTCATAAATTGTCCACTTAATATTATAAAAAGTTTTAATTAACTTTTTAAAGTGTTCTAGAATGGCAGATTAAAGCATTGTCAAGTTGGTAAAATTTAAATAACTCCAACCTATCCAACAGGGTAAAACAAAACTGCCCTACAGTTAAAAATCTTTTCTGACAGATTTCTTACAAATAAACTTAAACATCATGCAATTGATATTTTTCTATACAATGAATTGCATAAATGGATGCTTTATTAAGTCAACGCGGGAACGACAGAGATAATCTTTGCAAAAGTACGGATATTGTATCACTGTGTTGTAGGCCAAATCATTTTGAAAAGCTTGGTAACTTAAAGTGAAGTGACAGATCTGTTTTATTTATGAAGCAAGTTGCAAGACAATAAGATTGACAGCAAGAACTAGACAAATGTTGACATGGCAGATGGTGACCCGGGTTCTTGAGGCTCCGGTTGGAATCGGGCGGATGGAGGTGTTGCACTGTGGTTACCGGAAGAATGAATGAAGCCATCTTTGTCAAACTTTCCGGCTTCTTGTCCTTCTGGGTCGGCGAATTCTTCAAAGCTATCAACATCGCTGTAGGAAGGGGGTCTTTTTTCCATGTCAGAATGTGGGCTCTTTCTGGCACCGGGCGAACCCTCACTGGAAAAAAAAAGAAACAAGACCACAAAGATTAATAGAAGGTATTGGATATTTTATCATGAAAAAAAATATATATTTTTTTTTAAAAACTTGATAATTAGCGTTTTTGATATTTTACATCAAGTTCAAGAATATAGTAGAATACAGAAATTTAACCTGAACACCAGTGGCTCTAATTGGTGTTTAAGGCTTCATCTCCACCGTGACAGTATGTACACTAGTAAATAGCCAAATCATACAACCATAAACTGTTAAGTGTTTTGGTATCTTGGAAAATAAATGTTCCTCCAGTATTAATAAAAGGCAGTGTGACTGCTTAAAATCTACTCCCCTTAGTCAGTGGACCTTAATATGTAGAAAAGTTGGTCTCAAAATAGGGTTATTTTTAGTCGAAATAAAGTATTTCTGGTGCATTAACATATCATAATGCTTTTGTGGATGTGCCTGAATCAAAGGTGGAAGAAACCCCCCGGATCATTTAACAAGGTACTAGCTCTGGTCACATTCCTGGTTAGATGGGTGGATTATAATGAAGTCACCATGTCACAGTCCTAGTCCAATTAAAGGGAAAGACAACTGTTTTTCGACCTAAACTTATTATTTTTTATTGCATATTTTCAGGGCAAACCATCTGTATTGCACTTGCAATGGAATTAGCATAGCTGTTAATTTGTTAATTTAAAAAGCGGAACTGATGTCATTGTTCGAAAACAAGGTAGTTATATAATCTAGTCATGGGTTTCCCCTATTGCCTGCACTGGTGGATGCTTTCATATAAAGTCGAAACTGAGGGTTCCGTCCCAAGCGAAACAACAACAACAACAAACAACCGCTTGTACATATCAACCTGGTACTAAAAACCGGATTTGTTAAAAACGCATGTCAGCTGAAACATGCTAAACGCATGTGATACTCAAGGAGCTATTTTGATATATGTATACAACAGATTAACATTGCGCTTGGATGACCAAGCTTGTGTATACGCCGTGTTGTTACAGATGCCTTCCAATGCATCCGTAAGCAAACGGACACACTGGTGACCAACTGTTTTTTTTTTTAACAATGATGAACAATAAATTAACTAACTAACGGCTATGCTTACTCGAATGCAAGTGCAATACAGATGTTTGTGTTTGAAAATATGCAATAAAAAAAATAAGTTTAGGTTGAAAAACAAGTGCTCTTTCCCTTCAACAAGCCTCATTTGAGGAGTTCCGATTGGTAAAAAATAGAATAAAAAATACATCTCAACCAATCAGAATGCAGCAAGTTAGGAAAGTCCCAAAATTCATTACTACCAATCTCACTATAAGAATGGGACTACAAGGACTCTAAACAGATATCAAATTTCAATGAGCTAGAATCAAAACTGAGAACATTTTGAGAAGAAAAAATACTCTTTAAAATGAAACGATATAGGATGAGACTGTTTAAAATGAGAAAGAACAGAAATGATGACTTACATAAAATAATACATATTGTGAAAAATGCAGCTCCTATAGAGTGACTACTTACATGTAGTTAAATGCTTATAGTGAATTCTAGCTTACATAGTTTGTCAGTCTAGCATTACAGTACACATTATTGTTATTATACAAAACTAAATAGATAAAGAAAACAGCCATGCATCAAAGTTTTACGATTTACACCTCCAATTGAACCAAAATTGTTGCAAATGTAATAAACATGCTTTGCTTTGCAACACACTACAAATTTACTGTAATAAATTTCACAAAAGTGCACAATATGTAAAACTAAAACAACCAAAAAGATAAATGAACAAAGTTTAAATAAAGGTTTTTTGAATATAAAAAATGCCAAATTTATTTTGAAATTTGAGAAATAATTCCTTAGGGCATCATATTTCACAGCTGTTCGGGACTGACAAAAACCAAGCTGAGAATTGTAAGATTTTGAGAAAATAACAGCATACAACAAATCAAATTTGACTTTCTTTTTACATAGGCCTACTGTACTTTGCCTTTTGATTAGAGTTGAATGCTGAGGCTAGTTAGGGAGCCTCCTTTTTTAAAGTTTTCATGGAAATTTAAATACAAGCAAAATACTGTTCATTTTGTTGAATCCCGAGGCATAAAGAAAATAAATTTTTTTGTTGTCTGAGCTTACAAAGAAAAAAAATTAACATCAATTTTGAAGAGTTGATTTGTCAGAATTAAAAATTCCTCTACCGAAAAATAACCGCCTCTGGGGAGTGCTTGAAAGATACTACCCTAACAGGATTGCTAGGGAAATTAATTTGATTTGTTGTTGCTGTTATAAGAAACTCTATTTGTTAAAAGTAATAATAGATGTCGGTTAAAAAAACTGTCAACAAACAAGAAAGAGGGTTAGTTACAACACAAAAAGCATCTACGACGGAATGACAAAACAAGAGTTAACAAAGGCTTGAAGCAGCACTGTTGTTATATAATCCTGATATACTTTTTTGCTGGGTTTGAGAGTAAATTGAGACTGTTAAAAAATACCACACATTAGAATAAAGCAGATGAATAGAGAACAAAGAATATCAAATTAATATAATGATTGCAATGATCTTTAAAATTTATTCTAAAATTTAGCCCATGAAAGAAACTGAAGGAAATTTAGAACTCTAGAGTAAAAATAAACAAGCAACCATTTCTTTTTAATAGTGGCTTCGCATGCATCCAAAGTTAAAGAGCAAAAGAATAGAAATGCAATGCATAAAGAGTGAAAAAACTATGTAACAAGCATAACAGCTGTTTGTTTGATTGTTGTTTAACATTGTACTCAAGGGTATTTCACTCATATGATGTCAGATTGTCCATGTCACAACATTGTTCATTGATTGAATACAGGAGGAAACCTTGAAAAGCTACCCCTTCCATTGCGGGAGCCACATTGTGCGACCCACTCATATACCTTATGATCAACCAGTGGACTTGAAACGGTGGGGGGGTTAGTTTGTTTGTTTGTTTGATTGGGGTTCAAGGTCGTACTCAAGGGTTATTTCACTTATATGACGACGAATTGTCCACTTCACACTGCTCCTGCCTTATTACGATGGAAAACCGGGAGGAAATCTGGTAAAAACCACCCCTGCAATTGACGGAGCCACATCTTGTGACTCACTCATATACCTAAGGGTCGACAGAGGACTCGATCCTGTGAACGGTACATCGAAGTAGGCTCAGAAAGCGCACTCACTAACCACTAAGCCGTGGGCACCGTGGGGGGTATATTGAAGAAGAATTAGAAAGCAGACACACTAACCATTAAGCCATGTGAAAGCACAGAGACTCCAGCAATAGGTTTCATGTGAAAAGCAAATGAGAAAGAGGTAAATACCACACATCATGAACAGAAAGAACCGATGACCTCAAGGCAAAATCAACAAAATATAAACTCCGCTATATTTATAGGCCAATTGATTGCTCGTGTTTAACACCATTCTCAAAGGTATTTCACCAATATGACAATTTGTACTACTAACACAAACTTTAACTACAGTAAAAGCAAAGTTCCTCCAACACTATTTGTAAAGAATGCATCGCCAGCCAAAGTTGTAAAAGTTTAAAGTTGATTACAAAACACAGGGGTTTTTATAGACACAATTCTTTCATCGAACTCAATTTGGTATTGGTATTTTCATCGTCAATTAAATAAAACCAAAATGTTGCTGGATATGGCACTGGGTGAAGTGAGGAGATCTGAGGAACTCGGAACATGTGGGCGTGGCACAAGCCAACCAGTCCAGAACCTATTTAGTATTTAGTATTAAAAACGTGCTTAAACACAAACAAACCAAAAGATTATCATGAAACAAATTAATATGGATTGATTTTTTTTATCTAGGAGATATAGATTTAGTTTGTAAATCTAGGTAAATTGCATCTTTAGAGTTTGAAAATAAAACTATTGAATGTTTTTTAATTCTTTTGAGGGGGCTATATAGACAAAAACATCTGAGTTTGTTTGCATATTCATCGAACTGTATGTACATATTAAATACATATATCTGTCTAACAGTCAAAAGAGTGATCATTTGCATAGGCCATATATTCTTGTTAAAAAAAGCATGTCTAAAGTATTTTACCTTTTTATTGCCGAATACAAATCCCAATAAAGATTCAGCTTTTCTATTAGGCCATTGAACCTTTCAAGATTGGTAAAATCAATGACAACTCTTGGAACTGGTGATATTTTGATCATATTAACAGGAAAAAATACAAAATTTGCTAATCAATATTAGAATTTTATTTTTTCAACATGAATGTAGATGTTATGCTTGGATTTCCATCACGTAGGCCTATGTGCACAAATGTCAATTTCAAAACTTGAGACATGTGGTGTGAACTAAGAAGATGTTCTGGGGGGATTCCCGATGAAAAAGTGTCTATATAAACCCCTGAGTACACTTAAGAATTAAAATTTTGACAGTCCACAATGTTGCTGTTAGACAGAGTGTGTTCACTGTGAGCTACAGCATGTTCACCATGAGCCACAGCATTTTCACCATGAGTCACAGCATGTTTCACCGTGAGCCACAGCATGTTCACCATGAGTCACAGCATGTTCACCATGAGCCACAGCATTTTCACCATGAGTCACGGCATGTTCAATGGCACAATCTTTACTAGGAACACAATGTGTGTTCATCAAGACACATTGTACAATCTGTGAACACAAATCAGGAGGTTACATGTAGTTCTTAGGTATATTGAAGGTAGCAGCATCACAACAGAAAAGGATAAATTCGTAAAGAAGGGCAAGAAATTGGTAAAAAATACAACATAATGAGAGGTTGAGAAACAAGGCAAAATATTGGACACGAACAAATGTGAGATATGAAGACTAAGGATGTGGTTACAACAACATGTGTAGATATATTGTAGGTGAATAATCTTATTAACCCTGGAGGTTCGTCATACTGGAACTGTTGGTTATCATAGTACCCCTTTTTGTAACCGCTCTCAGGGTATTTAGACTGGTAGTCTTCCTGTGGGTATGAAGATGCATAGCCTCCCTGTGGGTACGCTGGTTCGTCGCCGTATGAAGTAGGGTATGAAGAAGTCACCGGGTACTGTGATCTTGACGCAGATGGCGGAGGGCCATTATATTCCGGACCATCGTAATAATCGTCATCTTTACCAGCTTTAAAAATAACAGAAAAAAAGAACACATGACGGTGAAATGCATGTTTATTTGAAAAGAAAAAGACGGTTTAAACTTAAGAAATTTTTATACCAACTCGCTATAAGAGCAGGCAATACATAACAATAAGGCTAGTTATGAAATTAATTTTTGATAACAGTTTTTTCCACGATAGCTTGGTCATTAATGCCATACTATAGGATATTAAGCTTACAATGAATCTGTTTTCCTATGACAGGAGTCCCCTGCCAAATTGTTGCTTTCTGGAAATATCAGGCAGACGACATGGAGCCTGTCCAGTCACATTATACTAGGAGTTGTTACTCTATTCAATGCTTGATCTTTCTTACTTAACTTTTAGAAAACAAAACTGCGACTGCCATAGTTCCCTCATGTGAGTACATTATATATCTGAGGTCGACTGAGGTCAAATTGATTGATTTACGCCGGGCTTAAGGGTATTTCACTTATAGAATTGCTGTGTATTCCAACATAATTGACTCTAGCATGACCAAGATGTGAAGTGTTTCCATGATGTTGGAAAGTTAATTTTTCTCTAGTGCTAAGTAAAGACAGGATTGCTACTCTTCAAACAAACTGCCCTTAGCCAGAGGGCCAGTATATTGAAGGTGGATGAGTAGTCTGACATGCTAACCACTAAACCGTGGGTGCATTGTTCCTTATATGAGTACGGATTATCCACTTTACACTGCTCCTTGCCTAGTTAAGGTGGAGAACTGGGAGGAAACCTCTTTAAAACCACCCCAGCGATTGCCGGAGCCACATCGTGTGAGTCTGACTCACACATATACCTGATGGTTGACAGATAGAGTCGACCCAATGAATGGTACATCAAAGTAGGATAAGTAAGCAAACACGCTACCACTAAGAAATGGCCGCAGGCCCCATAACAAGATAGAAGAAAATCGCATGAAATTAACAATCAGACAAAGAGTGTCTATTCACAGTTATCAGCTTCATATTGCCAAAGCTCTATGAGCACCAGGAAGCTTCCCCAGTTTTCTGCTAAAATGATTGGTTGAGTGGGGTCTCATGCCACATTTAAGGTTATTTCCCTCACATGACAATGTGAAAGCCCTATGGGTGAAGGAAACCACCCTTGACCGTCACTGGCAACAAACAAAGACAACACAGGGCAAAGAGATCAGCTTCCGGTTGAACCGTTACTCTGAGAACACCAGGCAACAGGAGGCTGCCGCCCACCCATGTCTGCTGAAATGAAAGAATAACGTTCTTACCAAACATATTTTCACAGTTCTTCCTGAGGAATACAACCATGACACAGATCAGTATGACGATGATGATGACAAACACAATGGCTAGCATCATGCCGACCAACCAGCCAGCCCCTGCTATCTGAATGGCTCCTGCAAAATCCAAATAACATAACAATTTTACAACAGTTGTATTACATTCAAGGGTGTCCACCCATTCTTTAGATACCCTGAATTGCAGAATTGCCTCATTTGGACACTTTGTTTGAAGAAACTTTAACATGTGGGAGATTGGGAAACTGTCAAATTTGGACATCCAGTTTCTTCAGAAGTTAAGCAAAATGACCGTTTTGGGACACCATACTTTTGATTTCTGGCTAAACCCCTGATAACCTTCACGGACACAATGCGAAACCAGTATCATTCCTACTCCAAATGTGATAATGTCATGTTCATTTTCTAGCAATGACAAGTACCAACTGCCTCAATGATTTAAACATAAAGCCAAAAATAATATCCTTAAATCGCTACAAAAAAGTTATTGATGTATTGATTGATGAACGTTTAAAGCCATGGTCAAGGGAGTTCCATTACGATGAAACCAGTGTACATCTAAACGTAAACAGGAAAGCAATTTAAAACAACTATAATGAGTTAAATGATTGATTGATTGATTGATTCATTGGTGTTTTATGGTGTGCTTAAGGGTATTTCTGACATTTATTACGGCAGTGTATTCTAACAATAATTGACACTATCACAACCAAGATGTGAAGCGTTTCCATAATGTTGGAAAGTAATTTTACCCCAGTGCTGAGTAGTGCTACTCTTCATACAAACTGCCCTTAGCCTGAGGGCATAATGAGTTAAAAATACTGTTACTCCATGAATATATTTCAAAACCCCTAAAAGTTGAAACTGACCGACTCCAAGAGTGGTGACTTCTTGAATGGCACTGGTAGTCAGGAGGGTGCCTGTTGTCGCAACAACCCTGACCTCGTATATTGTCCCGGACTCCAAACCCGTTACATTTGACCAATGACTGACAGACTCTTCTGGTGTTTGCATCCATTCAGAGGCACCTGTAAGTCAAGAATGAAAAGCATTGTGACCATATGTATGAAGTCCCCAAAACAAATACATTTTACTTTAAACTGGCTCAGTTATATATGTTAACTGCTAAAATTCACATAAAAAATCTGCAACAAAATGTTTAGTTTTTTTTTTAAATTTGCTTAAGAATTAGAATCTGTTTAAACTAAGAAAGTGTTATCCCAAAATTGCTAAAAAACTGTTCTCCCAAAATAACAAAAATAGTGGTCTCCCAAAATAACAAAAATTCTGTTCTCCCAAAATAAAGAAAATACTGTTATCCCAAAATAACGAAAATAGCGAATGGCGAACATTCACCTGTATTTTACCAATCAATAGTCCAGGTACAAACTAATTCTTTATGTAGGAGAACAGGGAACATACACCTGCATTTTACTGATCAATAGCCCAGGTACAAGCTTATCCTATCTGTAGTGGTGTACCAGAACACCAAGCTGTATTTAACGTATACCTATATTTTATTCATCAAGGGCCCAGATACAAGTTAAATCTAAATGTAAGAGACTGCTGGAACACTCAACTGTATTTTATTCATCAACATCTATGGTACAAACAAAATAGACATGCACAATCTGTCATTTCATTTTGTGTGCTATTTCATTAAGCGCTATTGCAATTGAGGCCCAGACATAGTCTTAGGTAGAGACCCGCCCACTTGTCATTTTCGACAGGCAGATTTCTAAAACTGGTGAAAATGACAGGTAGGAATTCTGATTTTTAACATGGGAAAGATAGGAAAATGGAAAAATTTGACAGGCAAAATGTCTCAAAATTGTCATTTATGACAGGAAGATTTCTAGCTAATACACTGGACACAGAAGTATTAATTTCAAACCCATTAAGTATCTACTCACTTTGTTTTCTGTATTCCACATAATAAATACTCCCTGCTCTTTCTCCGCCCTCGATCTGTCTCTGCCAAGTAACGTTCAACATGTTTTCCCCAATGAAGGCAAAGGAGAATTTAGGAGCGTCCGGCGCTGTTTAGACAAAAAATTTGAAAGACGGTTTAAAGCATACAAATATACTTGATAATAGGCAGGTAAAAAGAACAAGAACAGTTTCAATTTTTTTAATTTGATTGGTATGGCCGTGCTTAAAGTTATTTCACTTATTGGATGGCAGTACACTTCCATAGAGTGAACAGCAACACAACCACAACATGAAGTGTTGTTTGACACACGCTCTGTTGAAAAATGAATGTTCCTCCATTATAGCTGGCAGCATAAATGAGCCCCTCAGACCAATAGTGGTCTAAGTGCCATTTTGCATTTTTTAGAGTTATTGGTAGATTCTGGTAGCTGAATATTTTTTATATTTTCTGACTGAAAGCAATAGTGGTACAATTGCTCACTGTATAGAAAATTATATAAATCACTATAATTTACTTAGCTAGGTATTTTCAACTTTGAGAGCCGTTGTCAAAAGGACCAAAAGACACTAAGACCACTATTGCTCTGAGGGGCTCAAATATGCTTCAACCTTACTGTCCTTAGCCAGAGGGGGCATATGTAATTTCTGTTAGAAGCTCTGCAGGTTACTTGCTGATCCATACAATTTTATAAGACTGATTTATTAGTGTGGAATCACTGTTCTAGAATTATTTCGTTGTGCCGAAGACTACGTCTCTCATATGACGACTGGGTATCACATCAGTTATGTTTGTTTGTGTGATTGGGGTTTAACGTCGTGCTCAAGATTATTTCACTTATATGATGATGGGATATCCACTTCACACCTCTCCTTGCCGAATTATGGTGGAAAACCTTGTAAAACCAGGATTGTTTGTTTGATGGGGTTTAAAGTCGTACTCAAGGGTATTTCACTTATATGATGACGGATTGTCCACTTCACATTGCTCCTTGCCTTATTACGGTGGCAAACCAGAAGAAAACTTTGTAAAAACCACACCCACGATTGCCGGAGCCACATTGTGTGACTCACTCATACACCTGATGGTCAACGGACAGGCTCGATCTCATAAACTGTAAATTGGAGTTTGATTGGAGTTTAACATCGTAATCAAGGATATTTCACTGATATGACGGATTGTCTACTTCACACGGCTCCTTGCCTATTAACGGTAGAAAATCGGAATGAAACCTTGTAAAAACCACTCACTCAGAGTAGGATTAATAAACACTAACCACTAAGCCATAGACACGGGCCCCAGCTCTTTGTCAAAAGGGCAGGAATTTTGGATGAACTTACGTCCAGGTTTGGTAGTTGTGACTTCAATGAAGTAATCTTCACCCCGTCCTTTTACAGTTCTTGCCCAAATATGTATACGATACTTCTGAAAAGGTCGAAGTCCACTCAATGTTGTTCTTAGAATTTCTCGATTATCAATCTGCGGTTCTCGATCCTGTAGTTTACCAAGGTCAAGGCCATCCACTGAAGAAAAAAAAAACAGGAAGATAAAAAATGTTTATACTCTTTTTGATCCATATGTTAACCTTCAGCAACTCTAACCCTCTATCAACTTACCCATCAACACGACCAAACTCATGAAAATTCCTGCTAAAATCTACAGGTGTTTTACTTGGATTTTAAATAAATATTACAACAAATGTCAAAGATCATTTGACTTGGTGGTCATTTAAAATCAATCCAAAACATGTTACAAGGGCCTTTGTAACTTTTACCAAAATGTTACCCCTTGCACAGGGAGACATTGTGGTACAATATGTATTAATTTACATACAGTGTTGGGAAGGAGTTTATTTTATCAGACTGTTAACAAGCTGCTCGACACACCTATAACCAGGTGAATGATAAGCTCTCAGAGACTACCAGTAAGATATTTTTTGGACCTCTAGCAGTAAATTTGAATTATAGCAAATTTTTCAGGTTTCCACCTGAACAGCTTTCCGAACCCCCGAATGCCATGGTACAATCTATACCCTGCACACCCAGTAATGACACCTGTGCTATTTCCACTCAACTCTTCCCTGTGCTAATTCTATTCTCACCTGTTTGATAGCCGATGTCATATCCTAGAATTCGTCCATTTTCATCTGTAAGATCTGGTAGCTTCCAATCCAATAAGAAATGGTTGGGACCAGCCACAATTGCACGGAACTCACTAACAGGACCAGGAACTTTGAAAAAAAGATTTTAAAAATAATAATCTACTGTTTGACCTACGTTGTACATGTACAAGTTAGAGAGCTCAACAACAGAGTTTACAGATAATTTAATTGATCTCACAATTAACCAGAACCTTTAAAAGAAGATAAAATTCTATATCTTGTATGAACATTGTGACTGAAGTTTAGTTATTGTCCATGGATATTGAGGCCCTCTGACTAAGGGCAATTTGTTAGAAGAGTACTGCTTTTACTTAGCAATGGTGGAAAATTTCATTTTGGAAATGCTTCACATCTTGGTTGTGATAGTGTCAATTATTGATGGATTACAACCCCGTCATAAGTGAAATACCCTTAAGCTCAGCGAAAAAAAAAAAAAAAAACCAATCAATCTTAGGATTTTGATTTGATTTTTCCACAAAATTTCAGTGCCCCTAACCTTTGACCCTCCACCTTGAAAATTTACAGGCATTTATCCATGCTGATTAGCAATTAGTCTGAAGTTCAGTCTGGATCCTGTTAAAAGTATGGTAACTGAATCATCTACACAGTTCTTTCCAAGTTACATTACTCTTCTCTTTTTGCAGCCTGAGATCCTTTATTTTCAGAGCATTATACCCTAACACACCTCCAATTTCGTCCATAATATGGCTACTTTAAAAGTTATTTTAAAGACTTAGAAATGGTTCCTGGGAGTTAGTAAACATCAGGATTGTAAACATCTCAGAAAACATAAATTTGTTTCCCAGGAACTATATCTTAGTCCTTAAAATAACTTTTAAAGTAGCCATATTATGGACGAAATTGGATGTGATTTACAGTATTGATTGTTATTTCTGTTATAGAACTGCAGGCCAGTTCAATGGGTGATGGGAACCACCCCCATCACCATTGGCAACAAACAAAGACAAGAAAAGACAATTAATGACAAGACGTAATACAAAGACATAAAAAAAACAGAGTGGCTTCCCATTGTCCCTTAGCTTTAAAAGCACCAGGGCAACAGGAAGCTCACTCCCACTTCCTGCAGATAATTTAGTCTTGTGAGCCAGTCACTTTAAAGACAAAGCCTGAAAAACACCTACCTCCTTCTAAAGTTCTGAAGCTGATAACTGAGGAGGGGGGTCCAATGTAGAAGTTATTCATCACAACAACTTGTGCCTCAATATAAGAGTATGGAAAGAGATTGGTCAGTCGAACACACACTTTACCCGCTGGACAAAAGTCACGAGTAGTGTTCCAGGTGCTGTGAGCTACAGGTTGCTCACGGAATGTTATCGATTTTTGTTGCTGCTTCCAGTACTGAACCTGGCATATTGAAGAAGACAAATTTGTTACAAACACTAACAACATGTTAAACAGATACATGTATTTAAATCAAAAGATGAAAATCTACATAACTGATTGATTGATTGGTTGGTGTTTTACCCAGTGCTTAAGGGTATTTCACTTATATGACGGCGGTGTATTCCAATAATAATTGACACTTAACACAACCAAGATGTGAAGCGTTTCCATAATGTTGGAAATTTATTTTACCTCCAGTACTATGTAAAGACAGCTTTGCTACTCTTCAAACAAACTGCCCTTAGCCATAGGGCTTGAAAATCTACAAAAGAGGCAAGTTTGTTTGGGGTTTAACGCCATACTTAAGGTTATTTCACTAACAGATTGGTCAGTTGAACACACACTTTATTTGCTAGACATTCAAAGCATTACATTGGAAAACCATGGAATTGCTCAAGGCACAGGTATTTAAGCCATGTTCAACTGGTAGGTAGTTCACTCTTTCGCAGTCAGTGGTCTTAAATGGTTACTCCACCGCCCTCACAAAAATAAAATGCTGTGTTCATCTAAATTTGCATTTTGCTATTAATTTTGATAAATTTTGTCAATCCGATCATCAATGAAGTTTGTTTTATAAAGCAATTTTGCTTGAAATGCACATTTATGTATTTGAAAAATCAACAAAGCAGTGGCAAGATACAGGAGACAATCAAAGACATCACCAAACAGATCAGCTTCCTGTTGCCCCTTAGCTCTGAGAACACAAGCAATCTCCCTCTCAAACACACACTTAGTTAACAGCTTATGTTCCCTCACCCTGTATCCCATGAACTGGCCGTTCACAGCTTGTATATTAGACACAGAGTTGTGGATCGGGTCCCATGCCAGGGTGGCTGTAGTAGAGGTAATGTCGTAATTTTGGTCCGTTACTAGCTCTAGCCCACCCGGGGTGACCAGGGGCTCTGGAAAAACAAAATAAATATGTATCAAGGGTCTGTCAGATGGGTGTAAATTCTGGGGAAAATCCAAGATGAAAATTGATAACAATTTCCGATTTACAATTCTCAGTAACCATGAAACTCTAGAGTTCTACATAAGTGTCACAATGATTATATGACATAACCCAAGAGTTATGTTGTTTGATGTGTAAATGTCACAATGATAACATGACATAACCCAAGAGTTGTGTAGTTTGATGTGTAAATGTCACAATGATTATATGACATAACCTAAGAGTTATGTTGTTTGATGTGTAAATGTCACAATGATTATATGACATAACCCAAGAGTTGTGTAGTTTGATGTGTAAATGTCACAATGATTACATAACATAACGTGAGAGTTGTGTAGTTTGATGTGTAAATGTCACAATGATTACATGACATAACATGATAGTTGTGTAGTTTGATGTGTAAATGTCACAATGATTATATGACATAACATGATAGTTGTGTAGTTTGATGTGTAAATGTCACAATGATTACATGACATAACATGAGAGTTGTGTAGTTTGATGTGTAAATGTCACAATGATTACATGACATAACATGAGAGTTGTGTAGTTTGATGTGTAAAT
>JAQQZZ010075291.1:0-17150 GCA_030265115.1 Mopalia vespertina
CTTTATTTTTCACCAAGGCACATTTATGTATTTAAAAAATCAGCAAACCAGGGGAAAATGCAAATGTAAGGTTACCTCACAAAATTTTAGAGGACCGATTTTGAGGTTATGCCGGAAAAGATTACAGCACAGGCCTGTAACTGGCATATCCAGTTTAAAAACAAAGGGGGCCTTATTCTCCACCGCTACTATAGTAGGGAGAGGGGCTTAGAAATGCTCCTTGGCGTCCTTTCGTCCGTCATAAATGTTTGTTAAGACACTACCTTGAAAACAATTTCACCAATTAACTTCAAATTTAGTATATAGCTTCCTCCTGTTACGACAGATGGGATCACATTTCATCAAATTCCGTAAAACAAAATGGCCAATATTGCATAATTTTAGAATATTCATGTCTGTATATGCTGTGAAAACTCTGTAACTAATTCATGGATTAACTTTAAATAAAGCCTCCTCCTATTAAGACAATGGGTTGTATTGTATTTGACCAAATTCCGTAAAACAAAATGCCTGCCATTGCATAATTTTTCAATATTTATGCCTGTGTTCTGAGCCTTATAATTTGAGAACAAATTCACTGAAAAACTTGAAACTTGTACTGTAGCTTCCTATTAAGACAAAGGATTGGATTGTATGTCACCAAATTCCGTAGAACAAAATGGCCGACATTGCATAATTTTACAATATTCATGTATGTATATGTTTTGAACACGATAACTCTGTAACCAATTCACAGATTAACTTGAAACTTGATCTATAGCCTCCTCCTATTAAGACAACAGATGGGAATATTAAGGAAAGGAAGCCACAGTACAAGTTTCAATTTAATCGTTGGATTTTGTTGTCAAATTATCATGTTTTAACCACATTGGCATCAACATTGCAAAATTATGCCAGGCGGTCATATTGTTTTTTTGCAATATTTACGTCTGTTCGTGTTGTGAACACAAGACTTGAACAAATTCATAGACATGGAAAATAGTTTCTTCTGGTTGAGAAACAGACGGGATTGCATTTCACCTAATTTCGCAAACTAATATGGCCATCACTCACATTCAGATATTAAATTCAAATGTAGATGTGGATGTATTTCACCAAGTTTCACAAAAAATGTGGCCGACATTGCATATTGCACCAATATGGTGATAAACACCATAACTTTTACTCTTTAACTCTTTGAACAAAAAACTTAATTTAAGTAGGAAAAGGTGATTTGTCTGGGATTATGAGTTATTTGTTCAAAATACGCCTTTAGCAGTAGACCGGCTTGCTACTCAGCTTGTTGCCATTGTAACATAATGTATAAAATTATCAATCGATCTTAATTAATCCTGTTATACTTGGCTGCTTTCTGTTTGAGATACTTCATTTAGCTTCTTTGTATTTTCAGCTGGAAAAGAATGGGACCAGATTATTCCAGAGGTCGATAGAAAGAAAGTTGAAGAAGATGAGAGACAACAGCAGTTAATGGAACTACATTTACCACCTCGTAGCAGGAAGACGATACAACAGGTAGAGTGGTCATTCCCTTCATCATTCAGTTTGTGAAGAGTTCATTTTCAAAAGTAGATCCATTTATTGCAACTCTTTAAATCAATGGGTTTTTCTTTTGATCACAGGTTTTTCCCAGCCAAATCTTAAATGACAATAATACATAAATTTACAGGAATGTTTCATAAAACGACATTCATTCAAAATACTTTTTTTTTTAAAGGACGTAGTCAATAAGCATTTTTACGTATTTTTTGTGGCAACGATCTTTTTTTCTTTGTACACCCTGCCCTACTATGAACTGGCAAAACACGGGCTTTGGACAAATAGATATTCAAACTTGTTGTTTTAGAAAATATTTTGCAACCAGTGAAATAGATCAATTTGTTGAATTAATTATTACTGATATCATTGTGTTAGAATATCAAAAGTGCTAATTATTCGTGTGTCCCTGGGTATGGGCATATTCTTTCATTTTAATTTCTTTCCAACAGAGTATTGATATATTAACAATTCATATTTTAGTTGTGTTGAGTTGTTAGAGTACATCTCTGTCATGTGAAATTTGTGGGTGGCTGAAGGGAGATTCACATTGCCCTGTTGCTCTCTGGGATTAGAAGCAACATGAAGACAATCAATTCTTGTGATTTTCTTGTCTTGTCTTTATTTAAATTTTGAATGGATTGTTCCTTTCAGCTTGAGAGAGAATACAACTCTGATGAGGAGGCCAGTGGTAAGAAGAAGAAAACTCGAGAGAATGAAGATAGTGAAAGCAGTGAGGATAATGGGGAAGACGGCAAATCAAAACGTCGTGGTAGACCTCGTACCATCAATAAAGACAACATTAAAGGATTCACTTTGGCAGAAATTCGACGCTTTGTCAGAAGCTATAAAAAATTTGCTGCCCCATTAACCAGGTACTTACACATAGTATACAAGAGAGTAACATGAGGAGGGTCCCGTCCCAGGGCTGATTTTTAGATTGCACAGTGAGAAATGGATAACCCGTGGTCGTATAAGTTAAATACCCTTGAGTCCATGTTGAACCCCAATCAAACAAACAAATGTAAAATTACTGCCTGTTCTTCTAAAGGCGCATATTGACATGCAGACACCAAGGAGCCTTACTAGTCAATAAAGTTCATAGGTCGTGAGTCTGTGCTGGAGATCTCTTCCCCCCACCCTCCCCCAACCCCCCTAGTGTTCTCTGAACTAGAGGGTTAACAGGAAGTTAATTTGTATGTGCTGGCTTTCTTTTCACATTTGCTCCACTGAAGAAATGGTGTACAAACAGCCATAGCTCAGGTGAAGTCATACATCGTGGAGACAAATTCCGATTGGTAATATGAAGCCCTATTTCAGGCTATTTCTATATACAAACAAAAAAAACCCCTGAAAAAACCCATTCAAACAAACGATGCAAATATTTGGCTGAAATCAAAATCTAACTGAATTATTTCTTTAAAAATTAAACAAATCTGGTATAATTAAATGTAGAATACTGGTATACTTGCTTGCAGACTGGACTCTATAGCCTGTGATGCTGAGCTCCAGGAGAAGTCTGCAGCGGACATGAAAAACATTGCTAACATTCTGAAAACTCGCTGTGAACAGGCCATGAAGGAGTATAAAGCTAAGTTAGAAGAGGATCCCAACTTTGAAGGTAATTTGTGACAACCTACATGTATCAAAAGAGTGGTACAGTTTGGATACAAAATATGGCATCTGTCAGTTGTCCAATCAATACACTTTTAATATTATATATTTTGAAAAATCTAATGTGTGATAGTAATATCAGCTCGTGGATGAACCAAAGCACTTTTCGGTTTTTGGTTGTTTGGTTAGTAAAGTTGCACAGTTAGTTTTATTCCACTACAATTTCTGTTTCTCTTTGTCGTTTTTGTTGTAACTTGTCAATGGTATGGAATGTGGTTTCCTTCACCCATTGGGCTGGCATGTTGCAAATAACGGAAATTACCTAAAAATCAAAGTTAAACCCTGATTATACACATTTATGTTTTGATTGAAACCCAATGGTGCAGTTGACCAGCAGAACTGGTCCTAGAGTTCATATGGGTCAGTACCATCGGTCTAAGTGCAGTGTGTTGTGAGGGCTCTCAGGATGTCTACCTACATGGAGTACTGAGAGAATGTTGATTTTTCAAGAGAGCAAAACTATTCACATATTTGCTGTTTACTACAAGAGCAGCTCACATTTGTCATACACGTGAAATACCCTCGAGTTCGACTTTAAGCACCAATCAATCTGACGAGCACATTGTTGAGCATGAGTTATATGAAATCTCTGTGTTTTTAACTCCTATTTTGTTAATAGGAAAGAAAACTCATCGTGGACCCACATTTAAGATGTCCAGTGTAACGGTTAATGCAGCTTCAGTGATAAAAGCAGAGGAAGACTTGCAACCATTAACTGAATATCTGCCAGCAGACAAAAAAGAAAGACAAAGGTAAGTCCTACATTTATCTTAGCACAGCAGTTATGAGCTGCTGTTATTATTTTCATTGAATAATAGGTAAAAGACAGATGAGTGGAGGGTCCTTTGCCTGTGTGCTTCTTGAATTACAGCGCTACAAGAAGCGGATGTACAAAATAAACCCTAATCAAACACACACACAATCTTAGTTTTGATAAATTAAGTTGTGCATATAGTTACAGTCGTAACATGCTTTCTGGTTGGAGCTTAGGGGCAACATGCAGTGTGTCTTGGTTTTTGTGTTTTGTGATTTTCTTGTCTTTCTTACTAGGCAGTTGCCTTGATGGTGGTTTCCTTCAGCCATTGGGATGGCGTGCTGTCCTGTGAGTGAAATAACCTGAAGTACATTGTTAAACACCAATGATACAAGCTAACTAGTATACCCTTGAGTACCACATTAAACCCCAAACAAACAAACAAATCAAGAAGATATTCATCTTTGGAGGTTTTACAGCTGGCAGAGGTATATAGGTATAGGATTAATGGTAACTATAACCATAAGTATGGTGATTGGACACCAACCAAACAACAAAGAGTTTGTATTTCGGTTTATTTTAAGAAAGTTGACAAGAACAGGGGTTGTATTTGACGCTACTGGTTGCATCATAAATGCTATGAAGCATGTGTTTAATAATGTCATTGAAATTGAGTTATTCATTATTTGTGTTTCAGCTTTGAGTTAAAAGTCCATGTAAAGATAGTTCACTGGGATTGTGAATGGAATGAGGTGGAGGATTCACATTTATTACGGGGTGTCTACGAGTATGGTACGGGTAACTGGGAGTCAATCAAAATGGACCCAGAGTTTAATCTCCATCAAAAGGTAAAGAACATGTAGCAGGCAGAATAACATCTGGATATTGTGTTAATTACCAACGAAGCTATTTTGAAACAAATGTCAAATTGATTGTTTATTTTTTTTTTATCGCATAAAGGAATTTCTAGATATTACTTCGAGACAACATAGTTACTTTTCTCTGTGATATGAATTCATTTGACACCAAAGTATGGCAACCTTCAACATATTAACATTGCAAGTACAGTACAACAATAAAGTAACCTAAATGAATGCGCGCAGGCTTATGTGTTGAATGGCCAAAAAACTGAGCAGCTCAAGTTTAAAAATACTATATAATCTGATGTTGTCTAAAGCAAATGAGCAAAAGGAAAAGTACTATTGCACGGGTATGATTGTTTTTTAAAATATAAATGTGATCCGTTGATACAAATTGTATTTTTTTTATGAACTTACCTTAAAATTAAATACGCGACTGATGGCTACATTCACAGTAATCCGATGATGATATGTCAATATTATCCATTTAATACACCACAGTTCACCAAGCTGTCTAGGTCCTTTATGTCCTAATTAATTTTTTTTTTAATTTCTGAAGGCAGCCTTACAGAGTGCATCCTTTAACTTTGTGCCCATTGCTCAATAATTCCGTTATTTAACAACCCTGCAACAACTTTTATAGCACATCTCTGAACTCTGGCTAGCTTAGGTCAAAGCCAGGTCAACAATGAATACAGGTTCAAGCGCATGCGTAATTGATAAAATTAGGTCAAACACCTGGACATGTACTGTCTGGTAGACAATGGAAAAAAAAAATTCAAGGCATTTAAAATCAAACCTAACCCATCCCAAGGAAGATACCCCCTTTTCCCACCCCACTTCATCCCTGGTACTTACTGACAAGCTCTTTTTGACATTTTAAAGAGAACCGTTATTGGTAGAAAAACGAAAATTGGATGGGCCAATGAAACAAAGGCTGCTCTCTCTGTGGTCCGTGCTTTTGCTGCATAGGCCCATGTAATAGTATTTCTTGCACCGGATAGATTTAGTTTTGGCGATAAAATAAAACGTTTGACTTCATAAAATCATTTATTTCACTAGACATTGATGTGTTAATATCTTTCTGTTTCTTATTTTTCAAAATTATGATTGCATTGTTTTACTAAACATAATTGATTGTCACATTAGACTTTCAGAAATATCTTCCAGACTGCATGTTTGACGACGCCATTTTTCTCACAATGTGTGTACTTTTATTTTCTAAAACGGCTCTCTTATTTCTCTCAACCCGTGCGCGCATGGTATTTAGGTGAATTTATTGGTGTACTGCAACAATTTTAAAATAATCTTCCTGGACATACATATATGTTATAAAGTAAGCAGGGTTTATTTATATGTGTGAAGAAACAGATGATGACAAAATGATAAATGACGTCCCGTTATGAAAAGTACACCAGGTGCCCGTTCCACAAAGCGATCTTAGCTTAATTACTGAAGGTATTGTGTCATCATGATTATTAAGATTATGTTATACTAAGTTTGCTTTATGGAAAAATGTCCTGGGTGAAATAACAGTTTCACCATGGTTTGTGAATGCACTTATATTATCAATCATCAAAGTATACATTGTCAGTTGATGGTTTTGGACAGTAGGCATATCAATTTTTATTCAGTCAAAAAAGTATATTTCAAAGGATTTAATTAATTTTTAGCAGAATACAACAATGTAATGATGTAATCTCTAGTGTTATCTCTTGTTTAGATGAAAATTTAACTTTATCCACTGAAAGCCTTCACATACTCTTCTGAATTAAATCTCACATCTGTCGCTTAGTATTTAATGTTACATTCAAAAGTATACAATTATATCCACTGTGTAACACTCCGAGAATTTTTTAGGACCTGAATTCACTTGGCTGTAGCACTTAAATTCATCATCAGATCTCAGTATACAAGAAACTGCAAAATAAACTGACTTGGAGACGGACAGAGTAGCTTTAGTCTTTCTTGGAGTAAAAATTGTAGGCATTGAATTTTGTATTCTTTCATGTGACATTCAAAACAAATGCAGAGGTTTTAAAATCAAAAGAAGCTATCGATCAAAGCCGCAGTTAATTGTTTTAGTAATTAAACATATTTTAGTAAAACTGCTTATTGAGAATGACTACAAGAGATGTTGTAATCTTTTTCATATATGTCTATTATTGCAGAGTTTGTACCCCTAAACTTTCGCTAACAGTTAGGCCCAATACACAACAAGTGTACATTCTAAACACAGAGAACTTGTTTTTTCGTGTTTCGGCACTTTATTTTGTCATTAGCAGGATTTATCGAAATCGAAATTACACAATTTGTGTATTATACTAGACTTATCAGTGTAACAACAGATTTTAGGTCTAATAGTCTAGTAATTGAGCTTCTCAAGCTGAAGAAGGAATAACACAAATTATCTCACTAGTTAAGGCTCCTAATCTATCTGTATATGAAGCACCAAAACATGTAAGCTTAAACTAGCACCCAATGAATACACATCCTAATGGTTTACTTTAAGATTTCATCCTAACATTAAACAAAAATATTGTAATACTCACAAAGACAAAGTGTTCAATATCAACTCATAATGACCAAGTGTTCAATCTCACCTCACAATGACCAAGTGTTCAATCTCAGCTCACAGTGACCAAGTGTTCAATCTCAGCTCACAGTGACCAAGTGTTCAATCTCAGCTCACAGTGACCAAGTGTTCAATCCCAACTTACAATGACCAAGTGTTCAATCTCAACTCACAATGACCAAGTGTTCAATCTCAGCTCACAATGACCAAGTGTTCAATCTCAGCTCACAGTGACCAAGTGTTCAACCTCAGCTCACAGTGACCAAGTGTTCAATCTCAGCTCACAATGACCAAGTGTTTAATCTCAGCTCACAATGACCAAGTGTTCAATCTCAGCTCACAGTGACCAAGTATTCAATCCTAACTCACAATGACCAAGTGTTCAATCTCAGCTCACAGTGACGAAGTGTTCAATCTCAACTCACAATGACCAATTATTCAAACTCATGCAACTAAGACCAAAATGTCATCTTCACTGAACTACTGGAGAACAAATTCTGATGATAGTGCTTTGGTTCTTAACTATAAAGTAATGCCATTACATCATATGTTTACACAAAGTGATAATCTTACAAAACATTTACCAAAATTTTAAAGGCCAAATGAACAAAAGAACTGATGCTATACCTGAATGTAAGGTAATTAAAGTATTCCTTGTATCACATGAAGTAAAATCATGACAAATGGATACACAAGGCTTGTTTTCATCCAAACTATTACATTACAAAATATCTGTTCTAGAGATTACATAAGTCAATCTGGCAGTTTTTTGTTTTGGAGTAAAAAATACGGATTAAAAACATATATAGGCCATAAACCATCTACAAACAAAAGAAGACAACAAACAGACTTAGTTCAGTGAAATGCAAATGCCATCTGATTATTAAAAATTGCAGAGTACACAAAGTCCCCCGCTGGTGATCAAAATATTGACATGTTTTCTACAAACTGCTCTGTCAGCCCTCTGACATTAACTTCATTCAATCTAGGTCTATTGACAAGGGGAAGTAATGTAATCCTCAATGATAAACAACACTTGTCTGAGCCAATCACAGTCATGCAGGAGCATCACTAGCTTCTCAGGTCTCATTCACATAATACTGTAATAGCAAAGTAGCTTTTCATAAAGAGCAGATAAAACATGAATTAAACAGACTTCGTTTGTTTAACTCGTGCGGGGGAGGACATACATGTATTGTAGTGATAACACGGCTGATAATGTGGGGGCGGAGAATTAACACACACCAGTCTTGTGCTGCATTAAGGTATTGGATCTGTTCGAGTAATGTGACTTGGGGGCACTAATGCTGACTTGTTTATTTACCTATGAAAGGTCACAAGTTTCCCACGAGTTGCATCATAAACAACAGGTGCAATAAGCTCAATTACCTTTCAACATCATTTAAACAGTATAGTTTTTGTCATGTCTTTTTCCAAAAATATCCTCAAACTCAATTTGGGTAAAAAGTTTCCTACAAATTGCGTCATACACAAAAGCTCAATTATTTCAATGGTTAAAAAAAAAAAATGAAGATAGTAAATAAAGTTTTGTTTTGAAGCATCAATGAAACTGAATTCCAAAACAAGTTGGTCAGACACATCATGTTGAATTAAGCAGTGGTGGAAATGCAACACATATAACACTAAGCACTCACCTTCGAATCTCTTTATTTTAAAAAGTTGTAAACTCACTTCATCCACAATATACCAATTTAATTATTACTATACATAAGTACACATATATAATTTATATTCTCTCTGGGAGATATCTACAACATTAGATGATTCATCGATTTTAATTAATCTACATCCCTGTGCCAGTGTGATTGCTTTTAGAAATATATAATTTATATTCATTTATTTTTTCTCATCTTCCAATGTTGTACATAGATTAAAATGTTGTCTGTTGTTAAGTATTATATCGTTAATGTAAATAGATCCTTTTATCTGTATGACTATGTGTGCATGTATATGTGAGTACATCAAGATCAAAAGACCAAAAATCTGTTGGCAAAGTTGTATTTTGATATTGACCCTCAGAAAATAAAGTTTATTATTATTAATAGAGCTTGGAAACCATTGTGTTAAAAATCTGCATGGTTTCCAAAAATACACCTTTAAATTTCTGTATTTCTTTTGAGATAATTAAGGGCATTTAAATTATTTAAAGAAATATTTCTCAAAATGACTATTTGCTTGATTGGCATTTTGCAAGATACGTCACTTTATTTTCCTCATATGCCAGCCTGATGAGGAAATGAAACCACACAACATGTAGATGTCAATGGCAACAAAGATATAACTATACCACAATATAGGGGCTTCATGTTGTCCCTTTATAGTAAGCCAGCAGAGAAGTTATCGTTCCGAAAAGGTAAATCAAATAGCAACCGGTTCAAGATTCAACTGGGACAAACCACAAACCCATTTATACACAAAAGCATATTTAAAACTATTTTAAACCATTGGCAAAGATAACCTTTCAAACTTATGATGAACTGTAAATCTACACTAAAAATTTAAAAAACCTACACTGTACATTAACTGGGATCTACACTGGACAAATCTGAGACACACTGTTTACTACTTGAAAACAAAAAGAAGCTTCAAATACAACATTTTTCTACAATATATAAGTGAAAAAACAATGGCATCTGTCATACCAAACAACTATAGTAGGCTAAAAGCGACCATATCACAAAACGATCTTAGCTAACGTTGAACATAACTGCCGTGGCAACACTATGTCTTCAGAGCTGGTTGTCATAGTATTTATGTTTAATGTAAGCTAAGATCACTTTGTGAACAGGCCCCTGTTATTTTACTGTGCTTATGAAATGGCCATGGGCCTGACCAAGTTTGTAGTGTACTCGGTTGTGGAACATGGAAACTGCCAAGATACTGGACATCTTAAACCTCAATACTGTTGTCCTGTTTCAGAACAGAAGTTTTTATAAATGAGTTTACTTGGAAAAATTGGTTTAATATTATAGACATACATGCTTGTAAGTGACCTTCTTTGGTAGCAAGCTAACTTGTCCTGCTTGGAACAAACACAGTCAGTGAAGCAAATATGACTGCAAGGTCATGACAAAGAAGAGCATCCCATATCAAGGTCACATGGGTTGAGATATATAACAGGAAGCCTGATAGGTGGCATTATACTTGGCGGTGATCTCGACTATTGCAAATCCACAGCTTTCGTGCTAATGTCATGGGTAAAATGTGCTACACATTTAAAGGGCTACTAATCAATGGTTTAGGGTTGTGTTCTAATCGAGCAGTTAAGGTGGTGTAGGGTGGCTCCTGATGGCCATGACCCTTAATCTATAACATAGTAGAGGAATATGATTCTTGCTTATGCATTACGTGTTTGATGATCCTTTAACTAAATGTGCAAGAACCGAATTTCAAGCTTTTTTACGCGTGGAAACTTTGATGGTTTCACGAAAAATATACACACATCGGTTCAACATGTGTAAAAAGTTTAAATTAAGTAACAAGTACAAGTGGTGACCTTGATTGTCTTACTGTAAGAATGATGTGCAACAAATTCTTGAAGATCAAACAACAATCAATTTAATCAGCATCATGTTTACAGGTTCGACTCGAGAGAAAGTCATTGGCAGCTAACACAGCAATATCCCTCTCTTTTAAGGGAATGAAATGTATGTAACCAGTGTGTTTCAATCTATTAGGGGCATGGAATTACTTGTGTACATATTAAAGTATTTATATCAAAATTTTATAACATTCCACATGTAATCTAAAATGTAAAAACAACCCCTAACCTGTAAAGACAACTTAAACAGAAATGTTTGACAAAATAGCTCCCATTTTTTCTTTCGTCGTTTTATTATTTGGAATCAATATTTTTTTTTATCAAAATAAATGATTTTAAGGGTATTGGAAAGAAAAGAAGGCTTAAAGTGTGTCAAATTTATTCTAGCCTATCAAGCTGATAATGAGTTTAAGGATGCCATAGAATAAACAAAGATTCAAAGTAAAAAAAAATAAAAACTTTGGCTTAAACACATATTACTTAACATGACACTGGCATGGAACATGGTACATAAATTATTATTTGGAATCAAAAGTCTTATTTATCAAAGTAAAATGAATTTAAGTGTATTGGAAAGAAAACAAGGCTTAAAGTGTGTCTAATTTTGTTTTAGTTTTAATATTGCCCCCAGAAAGATTCAAAGTACAAAAAAATCAATACTGTGGCTTTAACACAGTTAACTTAACAGGACAAGGAACGCCTATTATAACTTCGGTACAACATGGTTCACACGTCAGGAGATGAAGTTATCTATCTGGTCTAAAATAAAACATCGGATACCAGCTTTGCTTAACAAAACAAAAACAAACCCACACACTTCTGTATTTTACTACATGTATCTGGGCAACTTCACTGCTTCATTTATAACTTTCACTATTATAACCAAGATATGCAGATATTAGTTTTTCAAAACAGTTTTTCTTAAAGGCTTGTATTATCAGGGAAAGCTGATTTTTGTCAATTTTAAATACTACATTTCTAACATGAAGCTCCGCTCTCCAAAACCCTTCGGCTCGCCAAATAGCACAATAAAGGGGCATAACTCCATAAATTCAGTGACGAGCATGCCCACTTTCGATAGGCTTCCCACAATTCACTAGATACATAACATATCCAAATTTGGTGGCCCTACATGATTTCGTTTCGGAGATATCGCGGTAACGGACGGACATACGGACGTACGGACATACATGATGACGACAATACCTCTAGGCCAAAATTGGCTGAGGGGTAAAAATCGAAAATGGGCTTAAATTGAGCAGGACATTAAACATAATCATTGATTGATCGATTGATTGGTATTTTACGCCTTCACTTATATGAAGGTGTGTATTCCATCAATAATTGACACTAGCACAAACAAGATGTAACGCATTTACATAATGTTGGGAAGTTTATTTTCCTCCAGCGCTAAGTAAAACAGCATTGCTACTCTTCAAATAAACTGCCCTTAGCCAGAGGGCTCGGAAAAATGAAAATGGGCATAAATTGAACAGGACACAAAACACAATTATTGGTTTCCAGTGGTTGAGTCTACATTATAGTACAATAATAATCTCATTTAGATTTCAATATTTTGGCACTGATGGCAAAATAAAGGGCTGAAATATTTAAATAAAACCTTGTCTTTCCAAAATATGTTCTTTAGAGTTACACTTCTCCTGTACATTTATTGCCATCATGTGAGAGAAACATAAACCTTTATAGGTAGGTTATTAAACCTCAATCAAACAAACAAACAAACAAACAAATGGTGTTGCTGATGGCCAGAATAGGCCGCACGCTGAAGGAAATAAATTAGGTCATGTCATTAAGACTGCATTGTTTATGTTGTATCTAAGGAGAAGACTCTGGAACCAATAAAATTTTGTATGAAATTTTGTATGAAATTTTAACCCGACTTTTATAGATTGTTTGTTTGTTTGATTGGGGTTTAACGTCGTACTCAAGGGTATTTCCCTTATATGACGATGGATTGTCTACTTACCACTGCTCCTTGCCTTATTACGGTGGAAAACCGAGAGGAAACCTCGTGAAAACCACCCCCGCGATTGTCGGAGCCACATCTTGTGACTCGCTCATATACCTGATGTGAACGGTACATCGAAGTAGGCTCCGAAAGAGCACTCGCTAACCACTAAGCCACGACCGTGGGCCCCGACTTTTATAGAGGATTTATGGGATACTCATAAATATTTATCTCCCTTATGGGTCCTATCTTCTGGTTTGAACAAAGTGTGATGACGGACATGGCAGACATTTTCTAGTGTTACGTGGACTTCATGGCCAATTCTGCTACATACATATGTACAAGCCTGGCGATGTACAATTGAGGATAAAAAGAGCCTAGCGAGTGCATGAGGGACTCTTGCATAACATAACATAAGGTAGGAAACATGTCTGTTTTTTTTTTTATTATTCCTTTATCTCACATGGTTTCAGGGATAGAAATCTTTCCTGTAAGACTTACATGGAATGTAGGTCTTATTTATAAGGCTACATAAACAAGTGTTTTTTCTTATAGTACATGTGCATTAATATTTCACCCCGTATTTTAAATTAAAAAATTGGACTCTAGTGAAATTAATTGAAATTAAATATTTGTTATTTGGTTTTCCGGACTAAAATAAGACATTACTTTATGCAAATGATTCATGGCTAAAGAAAGACAAATTATGAAATATGGCTAAAAAAAAGTCTGGAGTGATTACTGTTTTGGCTAGATCAAGGTACATGTACTGTCATTATATAGCGTTTGCCATACTGATGGTACAGCTTCATCAAAAACCATCATTGTAGAATGAGATTTGTTTTAACCAAACTAAACAGAAAGTAAATCCTTTTTAAATGGAATCAACGTGTAAAATGTCTGTCGATATACCTAAATCTTTCATTGTATAGCTCCTTGCCTACATATAATCTAAAACTTTCTCTGGCAACCAGCTATCGAAGTTCTCCCACCATCTTGTTATCTGATTCCCATTAGATGCAATTCGTATCCAATAAACTATACAGTATATAGAGATACGATGTATAGCTGTATGAAAACTACAGAAATAAGACCTGCCTCTGAATGCTAAATAACGTTGAATGCGCATGACCTTATTACCGCGGAAGACATTTTTTAACGAGTGTGGTACTGCTGATAAATGATTGATTTAGACATGAAAATGGACGCCGAGAGGTCGTTTTATGGGTCGGTCTAACCCAAAAGTGTCTAAGGAAGAAAACGAGATGGTTTATGACAGGGTAAGGTCATACAATTTTTATATATTTGAAGATAAAGTTCCGAACGATGGTATCGTTCGCCTATTTCTGGCGATTAGGAAGCTACATTTCGATTTCGGGGGCCTACGACCGTCGTATCCTAGCCGTAAAGCAAATGTGACTTAGGCATTAATGTCATTGTAGACTGTTATTAGAAAAGGTTTGTCTGGTTTATTGCTAAAATGCCCTTGAACAGGTATGTTGTTAGAAAGACGTCATAGACTATTTAGTTTGTAGATTCTATAACACATAATTACAAAAAAATGATAACTTAGGACAAGCAATTATAAATTGGCAATGGTTGTGAAAAATTACCGTTTTCCTAGTTACGTTAAGATTATTGAAGAACTTGCGTCAAAGTTTTTGTGCCTTTTTAATATTAGTATATGTCTTAACCACTGGTTAATCTGCCAGTTTTCAAGTATAGCACGTTCTGTTTAAACCTATAAGACCAAATGTACACAGACAAAATGAATTGCACCAAACAAACCAATTTATTGTCATGCTGGTTGTGCAAACACGCTGCTCAGAATCAACACTGGTCTGGCACATTTAATTAAGTGACTCCGGTAATCGCGAGGAAGGGTCTGACGAGGTCTCCTCTCGGTTTTCCAAGTGGATAATCCGTTGTCAGATAAGTTAAATACCCGTATGAAGTTCAACTTTAATTAAAACCAAAAAAAACATAAAAACCCTGACACTGACAATTCTACAGGAACATCCGCGTCAGTACATATCGCTGATACCTTAATGCTGAGGTTTTATACTAAGCTCTGCTTCTTCATTAGTTTAGTCCTCTACATAATGCTTCTGTGTTGGTGCATGTTCCTAGAGCATTCATACATACGCACAAACAACAACTATGCAAGATAACTGTATAAAATGTAAATTACATGTAATTGTATTATCGTGATATAGAAATTACGAGGCTGAACAAATGTGTGAGTGAGACGTATCCTGTGTCAGTTCTGTGCAATATCAGTCCACCAGTTTGGTTTTTCTTAATCCACTTGCCTCTCTTCTGCGATATCTCTTCATGAGAAATAAGCTTGGTGTAAGCAAAGACCAGCTGTAGCTAGCAGTTAGCTTTTGAATTGGATCATCTATTATTTATAATCCCAACGCATAATAGGACTTCTTTTTGCAATAGAACTGCTAGGAGTCCGTTCGTAAGCTCGTGAACAGGACACAAATTGAACAACCGTACCTCATCTGCAACCTTGCAACGCATGTTTATTGTTGGGAAGGACATACGTTTACTGATTTTCAACGCTACATATTAAGTTAAGACTACTGGGGTCATTCAGTTATCATTATATTTTGAGCTTGCGAAGGTGATATTGATTGAAATTACGACGTCATACACAGTAGCCATTACAACTCTGTGATATGTGAGTGAACTGGCGACTAATGGTTTATTCTATGGCTTTCATTGGGGAACAAACAGAACACTTGAACACATATTTTGATAACCAGTTTTGGTATTAGCATTATAGAACGAAGGAGGACAAAAAAAGGACAAATCGTGCAATAAAATAAGTCGAATAATTGTGTCAATTATTACATGTGAGATATCTATCATCGTGTCATTAAAAAAAATGGGAACTTAAGTTAACATATAAACAACTATCACCTTAATGATCTGACACAACGAGAATTGATATTCAGGAACCATTACAATCACAGGGCTGAGAACGGTCACATAAACAGAAAAGGAATGACTCCGAAGAAATCAGTTTACTTAAACTGTAATGGCGGACAAAACCACAAAAATACATCCACATTTGCTCCGAGTTTACGTAGTCCTTGTTAGATATTGTAAACAATCAATCAACAGAAAACAGTTTACGAATGTATAGCCAGATTATAGCTTTACGTATAAAGGGAAAATGGATTGCTCCGTTTTAAGACAAATTGAATAACAAGTTTTTCTTTTATATGTACATATTGTTGGCTCATACGTGTACCGTATATGCGTATTGCTGATTGTTGTTGGCAACGTTTATATCCATAGTATGATGGAATTACCATATACATGTAGTGGTCAGTATGGTGAATAATTTAATAAAATTGGTCACAAAGGAAAATCAATTTACATTACTGTAAAACTAGGTTTGATTTCAATTCGTTTCATCCATATATATGATTTAATTGAGGTAAACTTCACCCATGACCCGACAAACACAGCATCTTTGAAACAATAGCCACATTATCGTATTAGACTGTCCGCTACGTGACGTGACGACGTGCCTTGACAAGATGAGTCTCGGTTGAAGTGAACAATTTACGATCTCACATGTTCTCGGAGACATGTGACTCACGCTGCCCGTAGATATAAAAGTTTCGGTAACAATAGATTAATTGTCACTGAGAGGTTAACTACATTGCTAACCGCTTATTTGTGCCGCGATATAAGCCATACACATTTGTAAGAAAAGGCGCCAGAAATAACGACGATATTCGCTCTCGATAGACCGATTAAACCTACTTTCGTGGAATAGAAAACCCAATAAAAACACATGGCAACTGTAACAACGTAATTAAAGTCAACCGATAATTTGTGTGAAATTTTGATCCGGCATATATACTACATTAAAAGCGTCAGGTAAATCGTTGTGCTGTATATATATTAGCTTGATGTTATCATGTCACATCATGCCTTTATCATACATTGAATCTATTCACATAAATGATCGTGCCATTAGCTAACTTCTTATGAAAGCGGATTTGTATTAATCTTTAATAAGCGTCTTAGTAATGTGAAATACATTAACTATATAACTATTGCTGATTACGGGAATTAACCCATAAATTATTCTTGGATAGAACAACAGTATATTTATTTGCCAATTTCCTCATGATTAATGGCGCTGGGTAGGCTTAATGATATTATCCTTACCCAAGGAGTGTATACAGGGGAAGATT